>OZ024888.1:33100073-33110073 GCA_964017195.1 Siderastrea radians
TTCATAGCTTAGTTGGTAGACCGGTATCGCGGAGGTCATGAGTTCGAATCCCGTTGTAGCCTCGAAATAGTTACTGACTTTACAGGCTCTGAAAGTTTGTTCAGGTTTACAGAAGTAGGGGGATTAGCTCAAATGGTAGAGCGCCCCCTTTGCATGCGGGAGGTACCGGGATCGATACCCGGATTCTCCAGTTTTATTTTCTTTTGGTTCCCTTATTTACTCTAAACACTTTCCCGTTATTTGTAGTTCGGTGGAGAGTTGTCGAAGCGTCGTCAAAGTCAGTGTCATCACAAACAGTCCTTTTCAGGGCTATAATTACCCGGCCGATCGCTATCATTCTATTTTGAAGGTAACTTGCACTTGTCCTGGTAGGAAAAATACAAAGTCCAAGAATGAGACGATTGTGTTTGTCTCAAAGGTGGATGTGCCGACCCCTGGGGTCTGTAGGAGCCGTCATTACTGTGACAGATTGAAAAGATAACCGGCTTTGGTATACACCTAATTGAAAAAACGTTGTTGGGTGAAAAGCATAAACCATTACGATGAGACCCAACGGATTTTTGGGTAGATGTATATTATCATTTGCATATTCAAAATATAAGCCCGTTCTCTTGTGATTGATGTTGTTAGCAGCGAGTTGCACGTGGCAATGGAAACCGTGCAAGCCTACCTGAAAGTGGCCAAATTGGCCAACAAGGGCCAATTTAAGCGCTACACGGTGCGAAATTTGCGAAAGTTTGCATCCGTACCTGAGTTAAAGAATTTTTGCTGGAGAATATTCAAATCTATTCGGTAGAACCAAGTACTGCCACCAACCATTCGTTCACTTTCGGGTACATGAGTGTCGGACGCACCACAGGACACCCAAACATCTTTGATAAACCCTAACTGATATCTCCAGTTCATATTAAATTTGGAAATCTTTGAAGCTAATCATCTCCTTTCTTAAGCGACTATTACAAATATACATGGAGTTGAAATTACATTATTAACGAGAAACCATAATATGTTCATCCCTGTACTAGCCTCATGCTAAGCGGGGTTTGTACCAATCGATTTTGTACCCCAGCTACTGACATCAGTCCTCCATTAAACATAGCAATTGTTAGTTCTCGCCATACAGTACCCGTCATCTGCCCTCGATATTTTCCATTTACTGTTAGGGAGCCGGCCGGAAATACCTGTTTTACGAGTCATTACAGTCACTTAATGATACATCAGGAAAACTCACGTATTCCCTTGTCGATAACTTTCTATCAGTACTTGTTGACCGGGTTTTGGCCTTACTCCGGCCAAATGGCTGCACTTTTTGGCAAGGTGTGCTCTAAACCATTTTTGCGACATTGTTACTGGGAGGGGGTTGTATGAATAAAAAACAGAACAGAGAGACATGTGGCAACTTAATTGTATCTAAGGGGGGCAGAATATATATATTTTTTCAACCGGTAACCCCAAACCACCAGCCACCCCCCCACCCTTGGTAAAAAAATGACCGGTCCCTTATTCAAAAGTGTTTCGGGCTATCAACGTGAATGACTGACGACAATCATTGCCAATCTCTGGTAGCACAAAAGGAAAAAGCTATGCGCGAGCAGAAACTGCCAGCTGCTCACTTTGGCGGGAAAGTTTGTATGTGCGATGTTGCCCATCTCAGTATTTTGGACGTATATAGCCTGCGACTAACATGCAAACATCCCAAACCCAATTTGCACGTTAGACTATTTGTTGAACATTTTGCTTTAAGTTGACTTTCCCGATAAAAGCTTTCCTCATGACGAATCAGTGCTGTCCAACTCTTTCTTGACTTACAAACTTTTCTCCCCAGCGACGAAAAGTCAGCAGCTTAGTCATCGCATCGCAAGGTCAATGGTAAATTGAAATTCATCGATGCTATCCGCAGATTCGTAAGTTTCAACCACCTTACAGAATTGAAATTAACATTTTGCCTGACATCTTTGTGTTTCTGTCTTTTCAAATTAAACACGTTTACATGCAAACTGAATGACAGTGTTAAAATACCTGCCTTTGCTGCAGACCAGTTACACTGGAGAACACACAGACGCCCCACAATTTTTTTGGCTTAAATCTGAGGCGGGATTGTAAATGAGAAAAATAAAGAAAGAAAAAAACAGACGTAAAAATACGGTATGATTTGGCACTATTATGATAAGCGCCAAACGGTTCGCTTCAGTAATCAGGACTACGCAAAAAATGAAACGCACACATCAAGGACACTAGAATGGCTACAGAAAAGATTTGTTTGTTTTCTCGTAAACAATGAAACAAAGCTTGCAGAACGTTCCAAATGTAGAGGAAATTAAAAAATCAATCGTTGCCCCAATACGAAAATACAGTGCAGCACCAATTTTTTACGGGAGTTTAATTTCGCGGAAGGGTGGATTTATCGTGGTTTCCGCGAACTATATACTTTTTTTTGCCACTGGGAAAAACTGTATTTCTTTCTCGGAATAAGTGTTTCCGATTTCCAGGAAGTCGTGTTCAATTGAAATGACTGCACTGAATTTTTTTTTAACCTGAGTACGTGCAGAGGAAATACTCGTCAAATAGCCGGTGGATTTAAAGTGACCAAAATCAGTTAACCAAAGGAGTATACCTTCAAATTATCCTTTTCTGTAAAGCTTATAGCAGCTGAATGGTTCTATCGTACAGATTGTAATTTAATATTGTTTTTTACGTCTGATTTTTGTTTTTAACGAACGTTTTTTTTTTTTACCCACTGTCAGACAATGTAGGTTTCATCTCGTGGGGGGGGGGGGGGAGTGGGATGCACACGGAGCAACCTGCTCACAGCCTCTCCATTAGGGTGGCAAAAACCGTGTCTATTCTCAGAAGAAGGTTAAGTAATCTCGACTTAGCAGACGTTAATTGTAAAAGCTCCCTGTGTGTCTAAATATATACTCTTTTGGCGGGTCGTAAATGAAACCGGGGCGGAAATCGCAAAAACTTAGAACTCGCAGTGCCACACGACGTAGCTGTGTTCTGTTTTGAAGGAAATTCTAATAAACCTTGCAGATAAAGTAATACTGTTTATAACGAGAAGAAGACTGTCTGTCTAAAAATTGTTGAGATTAGAAAGATGAAAGCCATTGTTGAAAACGCCTGCATATCTTACCTTCCTTGTTGCGATTACGCGTACCCGATCATGCCGATTGCAAAGCGAAAACTGACAAGAGGGTTTTAAATACGTACACATTCTTCATAGTCTTCACATAACATTTTGTCCGTTTTTTCTTGCGAACACAAATGAACTAAACGTTCTACGTCATAATAGCATTTATGAGCGTGTTTGTGCGTGCAGAGTTTGCTATAAAGACTCGCTCCCAGGTCACTCGGTTAGAAACCAACTGTGATTTTCGTGTTGCCATTTTTCTTTTTTATACATATCCAACCCAAAAACAAGTTTTCAGTAAAAAAAACTTTGCAGTAATTAATAAAAAGGATCCTTTTGAGTTTAAAAACATGTCAGTGCCTACGATTACATCCCCGCGATACAGAGAGAATTAAGCACCCGCTATGCAAAATCGAACGCACATGCCTAAGACCGGGGAAGTTTAGCATAGCCTAGGACACTAGTTAAACCATGATAGCAGTTTTTGATTGGTAAATGATGGAAAACTGACCACGTTTTTAAAGACCAGTTTTAACGCAGAGTTTTTGAACACTCAAAGTACTTGTTTTGTCTGTTGTCTTCAGTGGGCTCCAATCTTCGTCCCTGTGTGGCGATGATTAGACTTGCTCTGAGTCACTCATTCTTTTACAAAGGAAGAAAACAATGATTACCGTGATGAGACAAGGAACGCCACGTGCGTTCATATGGCGCTCGATTACTGTTCTTCAGGTGCCAGCCGCCATTTTGATTCACTCTTATGGGCCACGCGCGCGCCTTCCATAATCAAAACGAGCGACTTGGAACAAGTCTAGCTGCTGATTCGCCCTTAATGAAGTGGTTTCTTTCATCACGAAAATCGTCAGAAAAAATTCAAATAATTGACAAATAAAACCTTAAAAGTTTTGTGGCTAAAGCTTTGCATGTCTAACAATGCAAATGAACAAATGCTACTAGTTTTGCTAATGTGCGTAAGGCTTCAGTGGCTTGAGTATTGTTGTGTTATTGTATGGTCTAATATAGCTGACCAGTTTCGTATTTCGAATAGCGTAACCTGCGTAGCAGGTGCGAAGAAGAAGTTCTTCGCGAATGCGAAGCGCAAGAGAAAGGGAGAGAGCGCCCTCCCCCTTCTCTCGCGCTCGCGAATAATTTCTCCCCTTTTCCCTCTCCTTTCCGCGCCTGCCACTCAGGCTACGAATGATTGCTTTTGTTTGTTTGTTTTTTACCTTTATTGTGGAGGGAGGAGGGAGGCTTATGCAAGGAGGGTGCCTCCTTTTATTACTCGAAATACGGTCTGGCAACTCAGGTTTCTTATTTACTGTAAGTCTATAATGGAGCACGAGGGCCGCCACTGGAAAAGTATCGCCCGACGTTTTTCTGGTACGACCGAGCGAGGCGAGGTCATTACAGGAGCAACTGTGGGCGACATTCTCCTAAGAGCTTGAGCTAGTGTGATTTTTTTAATGACTTCAAATTAAAAAAAAGAAAACAAAGTTCATCACATGGCTGTTTCTCAGGGACGGTACCTCCAATACTAAGAAATTTCTTGTCCCGTTGATGACTTTGCGAGGAAAGCATATTCTATCAAGGGCTGTTGAAATACAAAAAATAAAAAAAATTAATAATAAATAAAAAAGATGGGCGGTAACCTGGTAACCATGTTGGCCAACGTAATTGGAAAGAAAAATGTCCTACATTCAAGATTGTTCCGTATTTTGAACTGAGCTCTTACGATGTAATAATGTAGGCCAAGGACTGGCCTGCCTCGATTGACTTTGCTGTTTGCCATAATATGTACTTTATTTTCTGAAAATGAAAATGTTGTTGTTGTTGATGGTTTAGAATTGTTAAGAAGTTGAAAAGGGACCATTTTTATTAGAACGTTTTTGCTAGCCTCAATTAAGGGTTTAAGCTTAAAGGTATTCCTTGTTTACAGTTTGTTCTTAGTTTTAGGTTATTCATGTTAGTCCACAAGGGCATTTCCTTAGTTCTCGAGTAGTGCTGTCTACTAAAAGGATTTGTTGAATTTAGGTGAGGTTGGCATGCTTGAGAATTAGAGCTGACATTGGATTTTACCTTTAGACGCGTGTGCAGTGCAGGTAGTGCGTGCACCGTGCAAGTTGTCCACGTGGGTAAAGTGTTGTTTTAGTGGTCAGGTCACTGTTGTCTTTCGGACGGCTAGAAGCTACATGACTTTTAAGTCACTTAAAAGTCATGTAGCTGAAAAATATGTGTGTTTTTTTTTAACGCAACTTTGTGACTAAGTGAGAGTCAGAGGGCTAATTGTGCATACTTTGATAATCGATTAGAAAAATGGGAAAGTGCCGGCATGTTTGAAAAAAATGTTCAAATGACTGATTTGAAGCTGAATTGAGGGAAACAGTTTCTTCTCAAATTAATTCAAAAGGAGTTAATTGACTGAGTTAGTTCTTACACGATATAAGGTTTTGGAACAAATAACGCCGGATGAATTCTTTTTGTACGCTTTCCGGTTAACTGTTTCATTCACCTCAACCCGCTACGGCTCACTTTTCAGTAGATAAGTGCTAGGGACAGCTAACTTTAGGCAACCACCTCATTTAACTCATTAAAATATGAAGTTAAGGTATAAAACCACTGCAAAAACCGTGTACGAACAACCTGGCTCAACGTTGGATCAAAAAGATGGTGATCAGTCAAAATTATAAAAATATAAATGATTGTCAAAATGACTAGTGCAGGGACTGATCAAACAACGTGAAAAGAACACAACACCACGTTGTTTGATCAGTCCCTGCAGTAGTCATTTTGACAATCATTTATATCATTAAAATAACTCACACTAGCTCCGGACTCGCATTAGGAAATTGTTGCTCCCACTTTCTCCTGTACAGACCTAACTTCGCTCGGTCGTACTAGAAAAACCTTGGGCGATACTTTTCCACGGCCTTTAATGTAAAGCCACCCCTCTACCCTGGGTCCCCTCCCCTATCATCAAACATTTGTCTGAGGCGCGCAATGCATTGTTGCTTCTTTCGCTAGTGCCAGATCCCAGTTGGGTTCACAGTAGCGAGGTGAGAAGATGGTCGTGTCAGCTGTGTTCGTTAATTAAAACTCCTTCAAAATTTAGGTTTAATATTCTCTTCTGGATGCAAGGATTGCAGGATTATTTTGCTGACGTCAAGGGCAAGTTCTTTATTCGTCGGTGAGTAGAATTTACGTTCGATGTGCTGCACCGCGAGCTCTCTATTGACACTCGGAGAAGCAAACACACGTGCAAACTTGTTTTGACCTAGTAGCTGTTTAACTTTATTTGAGAACGAAATATAGGCTCCCTTTGAGCCTTTTCACTCCAAAACTTGGAGTGGTCTTGCAACATTTACTTGATCTTTATGAATATGAATGTTTTATTTTAAGAACCGAAAGGATAGAAGGCGGAGATTTGCTGTTTTAGACCAGTTTGATATTTGATCCGCCACTTGCGTCACACCTCAAGCGAGTTTCACTGTTTCGTTCCAAACAAGACTTACGTTACAACATATCTTACACTTTGGGCAGGGTATTCTGCAGTTAAGCCCGTTGCATAACATTTCTTGTTGCTTTGTTTCACGTTCGTTGATGTGAAGGCCTCTTTTTCCACAGGAAAGACAAGAGATGATAGCAAAGAGGTGCGATAATTCGCGAAGTGCTGGTGCACGTCGATGGCTTGCAACAACAAGATTCGGGTAATGTGACTTTTGTCCGAATCTTGCGCCAATCTATATAAGCTTTTTAGTTGTGTCTTGCTATTCACGTTTCAAATGCTTGTTTTATGATAACATGTTGTTTCTTGTCTTTTTCTAGAAGAAATGACTAGCCCTGATTGATCGGAAAACGTTGTCCCTTGAGGTGTGATTATAGTTTTAACTGGCTATCGTGAAAGATGTTTTGGAAAAGGGTTTCCAGGAACAAGTAAGTTATTTCGTGGTATTGATTAAGGTTAAGATTGCAAATGTTTTGTTATCTTTTGCGAAAGCAGGTTGGTTTGAGGAAAGGGGAAGCATGTGATCTCTCACACAAAAACAAATACCACGGGATATCCGTTCAAATGGCTAAATCCGTTTTCTTGACGTTTCAAATGCTTATTTCACGTTTCAGAGCCATTAGAATGGTTGAGCTTATCTGTTCGGAAGAATTATTGAGCCATTTGAATGGCTGAGCTTATCCCTTCAGAAAAATTCATCAGTCATTCGAATGGCTGAGCTTATCGGTTCAGAAAAATGATTAAGCCATTTGAACGGGTATGCTTATCCATTCAGAAAAAATGTTCAGCCGTTCCAATAGCTGGTCTTATCCGCTGAGAAAAAAATATTCAGCAAATTTAATGGCTAAGGTTATCAGGGGCACTCAGCAAGGAAATCTTTTGAAGTCTGAGTGACATTAATTGTTGTCACTAAGATTTTTATTGTCATTAAATTAATCCAAATTACTATGAGTTTGTCACAGAACAGTTCAACGAACGACAGTGGATGTTTACAGTACTACTCAAAAATAAGGTACCGTGAACACAGCATTTTTACAGTTAAAACTATTCAAGTCCGAAAATTAGTGAGTAAGTGAAGTTCGTTCGGACATTCGGTTGCGTATCGTGGCTTAGTAGCCAGGCATTCGATGAGAAGAGAGAAAACTGGTGACAACTGTTATCGCTTCGTTCAATTCGCAAAGCAAATTTAGCAATTTCTTTAGCTGTTCGTGGCTTCCATGCAGGTTTACAAGGATATTTGGAGCCATCCATCGGTGACATACTCGCCTGTGAAAGGGAGTTTGATAATTGCTTTGACAAATTTGCTATCAAAGTTGTCAACAATGGAGAAACAGTGGGCCATTTACCGGGGCCATTTACCACACGAGTTCTTGAAGATACCGTGGTACCGTTACGTTTTTGACTTTATTTTGGCGATGATTCATGGAAAATTACAGATTTTTTTCCAGATGTTCTCGCAGATAAGCTGCACCCCCGATTTTGAGCAAAGTGTTAGGGTAAACAGGTGTGGCTTATACGCCGGTGTTTACGGTATTACCTTCTCGTGAGACGTGAATCGCATTGATCAGTGGCACAATCCAGGGGTACAAACCATGTAGAGCGTACTAAAACGAAAATATCTTTAAAACGAAACACTCACAGTCCCTGAAACTTAGCAGAAATTTTCCATAATAATTGAAGATTATTGGGATGCAAAAGCTTTTGGAATGGGAAATAAACTGTAATTTTTATTTTTTTTCGAAGGCTGAAAAATGCGCCATTTCAGGATGTAACGTGTAACATAAATTCAAGAGACGAATCAAATTTTCTATCACTGTTTCACCTAAATCAACCACACACTTCATTTATCATTAAAAGCATCTCTAATTGCATTCAACTTACATGTCTGGCTACAAAATAAAGCTGAGTACACTTCACTGAACGACAAAATAAAGAATTTTATACAAAGATGTCTCCTGTAACGCAGTTTAGTTTAAACAGGTAAGGCAAAAGATTATTACAATCTAATATGTCGAAGAAACACATTTGCGCCCCACAAAAAATACGGCTAAGTTCTCATAAGACATAGTTTACGTATGAGTAATTTCAACTCGATTGCTTGAGCTGCTACTACGATAAATCAAAATATGTTCAACCCCGAACACATTGTTACAACCACAGTTTCATCAAAAACTGCCTTACTTGCTTATTTCTTTTTTATCTCCATGGGAAGCGAAACGTCCTTCAGGCATGAGACTGTGCATGCACAATTCTCATAAGTATACTATCACGGCTGGGAAATCTGTTTCTATTTTCTTAACTTTAAACGGAGAATATTTCCATTTTTCTCGAACCCCGAACACGAATGCATGTTCCACCATTGTGTAACATGAACCAAACAAGAAGAAACCGCCACTGCAGCAGATTCTGGAGGAAATTTTCACCCCTATTTGGAGCTAAAGCCAGTGTTTGAGCCAGAGCGCGAACTTGCGACATTCTCCCCCTTGAGCGACGACTTGTCCCTTAAAATTTGATGGCCGGGCCATAAATGTCCCCCACGATCAGAAGTATTTGTGGAGCCGGTTTCTTCTAAATAAATGTATTTAATTTTTTGTCGGCTAGCATTTCACATTTTCATATAAAAATTGTTTATCAGCACCTTATAAATTGCTTTTAAAGCCACTATTGTCTCACGCTTCGCTCCTTGAACAACATTCCAAACCTGTCACGTACGTAGAAGCCGTAAGCGTCGAATGTTGTCACATTACGCTCATCCACGGTTTTGGTATGCCCTTATTTTCGAAGTACTTGAACGTAGCAGATGCCAAAGTGTTTCCCCAAATAACTCTGCAATATTGTTATGAAATCCTGTCGTTCTACTAGATAATGTATATAATTATTCGCCGAATTATTGCACACTCTACCATCTTGTAAACTCAAAAGCTCAAAAGCAATAATCAAGTGAGGATCACTTTTACCATATTTGGAAGTAGAATGAGTCTTGACTCATTCACGCGTGACTGGCTTCGGCGGGATTTGCACATGTTGACAGCTCGTTTCATTTGTGGACCGAAGTGATCTTCTTTGCTTTATGTAAACATCTATATTTCTTTGGAACAATGTCCAAGAGGAAAATCTCGAGTTAGTTTCAACGTGAAACGGATAAAATCATCGACGAAGCAGAAGAAGAAACTGAAAACGAATTTCACGAGGAGGAAAATGACGCTCGACTTCCGAATTCGAAACCTCGCAATTTCCAGACGAAATGGTTGAATGAACACAAGTGGTTAAGGTACGAAAATAACACCATGTTTTGTCACTTTTGCCGGCTGGCAAACAAGAAAAACCCTTTTGGTGGCGAAAAGGGCTGCACCAATTTTAAAAGCACAACT
>OZ024888.1:33115073-33132573 GCA_964017195.1 Siderastrea radians
GCCGGATATTAATGTTCAGTAGATCAAATAAAATGGAATATATATGGTGAGTCTTGGATTTCATCTGTAAATTTAAAACCTCTGGCAGTATAAGGTTTAGCATTAACTAAAAGTAACTACACTGAAAAACATGTCAATAGAGAGATATAATAATACCATATGAAAATGTTTGCAAAAACCAACAACAGAACCATGCAAGTTTTACAGCAATTGCCTACATCTATTTAAAGAGAACTTAATGTCCCAGTTTTTTTGTCAGATAACATGCAATGCAACAGACAGTCCAGTAATATTTTCCTTTCAGACATCACTAGCACTTACTTCTTGCTCTTACTGCAAATAACAACATCTGAATGTTTGATGTTTGACAGGCTAACTGCACTTTTTGACTTGTGACATTTGGTGTTGATAAATTTTACTGCAACTGCCTTAGCTAATGCTTCATATTCCAGGCTCTTTCCTAGGGACACCTTGCCTCCAACTTCTTTCAAGACCTCAAGGAAATAATCCTGATTTATGTTGTCAATTTTGTTTTGCCCAGAATATGTAAATAGCAAAACCTTTGCACTTTTGTAAGTCATGTTGAGAGTTGTAACTTCCCTATCATCAGGCTGACTGTTCTCTAAAATTTCTGTGTCCATCACTTTCACTCTCACTACTGTCAGACCCTGCTTCATTTTTGTCAAGGCTACCCTCGTCATCTTCAGAACCATCATGAATTAACAGCATTGGAAGCTTTGGAGTATTTTCTTCAGCAGAGGTGCTTTTGCACAGTCCTTTATCTGGCTGCAATGAAAGAGACACCAATTGACACCAAAAATGACTCCAGATCATAGGCCACCAAGCTTGAGCAAATTTTGTTGTTTATAAATCTGCCATTCGCACTCATCACAGTGCTCAGATAAAAATGTTTCAATTTAAGAAAGGTTGTTAAGGAACCTCAAATTATTACTTTATCATCAGAGTAACAAAAACCTCGGCCTCCTAAACATTCACTAAACTAATATTGTTTAGTTGCAGAAAATATCCATACCCCCTTCCCCCAAAGGAAGGGATTTTTTTTAAGGACCCGCCCCCCCCCCCAATCTCTCTGGAAATTCCAATTAAGCTCATTTGAGACCCCATTTCTGATCCCTTCTGTCAGGGGAGTACAGAGAGTTCCTGGAACTACACATTTCCACTAATTTGATTTGTTTCATCAGGTATAGGCAGAAATATGAATGAATGATTAATGTGGAAAGCCTTCACTACTGTGTTTCATGGGCATGTCACGCTGTTTATGCGTGTGTATTTTTTTTGTGCAAACATCTTGAGTGTATGCAGTCTGTTATCAACACACCAGTTGACTTACATACCAAATCATAATCAACTTGCCCACCTTCATTCCCTGAAAACATTCTGAATATGTTTCTTTATGCCATCGATCCCAAAGTTTATTTCAGGAATCGAGCATTCTTCTTCTAGGGACTTGGCTAGCTCCTCCAGCTTTTTTCTTCTTCTGCCAATCTGAAGTTGGGAAATGGCCATGTTTTTACTGCTTCCCTTTTGTATACGACCTCTTCTGTTAAAAAATAGTAGACAAATTGTAATTTCACCAAGAATTGTTTTGTTATAGTTTATACTTAAGCTTAAATATACTGAATTAGTACCCTCGCATATCTTTACACAACCAATCCTATATTCCCACCAGATAGCTATAGTTACCACAATGGCAGGAAAACCAACCCTGTACGTTTTGTATAGTAGTTAAAACCAACCGTGGAACATATAGAGGGAGTCTCGCTGTTAAATTTAACCTTAGATATAAAATTTCCTTACTTTCCTTTGTACGGCAACTGCATATCTTTTCCAAATGACGCTTGCTCAGTCATTGATGAGTACATTCTAAGTCGATCGATGCAATTTAATACCTGAGACGTTGCAGCAAAAGGCCGATGAAGTCATGGCGATAAAAATAAACAAAACACGCATGAAGTGATAAAACAACAACACCTCAGTTGTCAAAAGCTTATCACATCATTATTTTACAACCCGAATGCCCAGAAACATATGATATACTTCTGTAGTGCATGCCTTTGCATGGGCGGGAAAACATCCAACTTGTAATTTTGAATCTCCCTTCTTTTGAATTTTCTCGCTATTTCTGGCAAGAAGTATCTGTTTATAAAACCTTGAACATCTCCTTCAGTCTGAGTGTCTAACAGTTTACTCTCGGGGTTGTCATCAACACGATCCAAAGCACTGCTTGAAGCACTGGAGATGGCATCCGTTTCAGCCATCATACTTGTGTTTCCTTCCTGTTCTTCTTGAAGGCGTGAACTCGAGCAAATGGATTGAGCGAACACTGTTGTGACCTGATTGGCTGAGCAAACTTCAGTACCAGTCTTCTCTCAGTTTTCAGAACCAAGGTGGTGGATGTGAAGGGCGATAAGAGAACTTGCGCTAGTGAATTGCAGTCAATTACTTGAGAATGTGTCAATACTGTAGCTTGTTCTTGTCTGGACAAAACTTATTTACATGTACATGTCCATGTGAACAATGCGAGGGAAAAGCAACGTCAAGAAAAGTGGAAATTGAGCACTGGAAATGCAGTCAATTGTTGCGTGCAAAACAAGTAAAACATAATGAAAGCTTCCAGGAAAGTGAAATGACTTTTAGTGATCATGATCAGGAAACCCCTCAGGAAAGTAATGCGGTTCTTAGTGAAGACGAAATTTGTTTTTCTTTTGACAATGAGACTCCTGAGACTCTTGAACCAAAAAATGGCGCTCGGACATGAATAATTTGCAATTGGATGAACACAATGAAATTCCATCCAACTTCTTAGTGAAAACTATAGTGAATCAAGACATCAGGGATTTTGTATACTGTTACTTAATTGGACTGATTTCAGAGTGTTAGACCATGTGGGAATTATTGCAGTTTATTAAACCAAGTTAATCCCAATCTCACCCATCAAGGAAGGTTTGGTTTGATCTTGGGAAACATTCCATATTTACAAATGAAACAACAACCTTGCCCCAGATTCCCCCTGTGACTAATAATTTGGGTTTAAGTGGTTCCCAAGTTTGACACACGTTGGGTTCAAGTGGTTTCAAAGTAGACACATTGTGGGAGGTACTACTTATTATCACCCCAAACTATCTCCAATTTCAGTTACAAAAAAAGACAAAGTTTGGGTTTAAATTGGCAAATACTCATTGGGAATTGTGAACTAGATACCCAATATTGCCCCAAATAAAACACAACTTTGCAAATGGGGGATTATCAATTTTATAGGCACAACAGATCGTAAATTTATCCGAAGAAACCTTTTATTTAAGACGTTTCCTCTTCACCTCAGCACCAAAACAATACCGGGTAGCGAACCGCAATTCTTGAGATTACAGGGCAAAATGTCACAAATTATTACGAAAGCAATAAAACAAAACAAAAAACTATTCCCTTTACAATCGTTTATTTAGATGTCATTGCAATCATAGTCATTTACTAGTTCTAAAAAAAAACCTAAGCCTTTTTCACACACTACATATTAGTTTCTATTTCAGTGTCCTAACATTTTTTATTTGCTAAATTACAATTGAAGGGCTTGGGATAACACTATGCTAAGTGACTTTTTAAGTGTTTTTTTTTATTTTGCTCAAAAATTGCTGATTTCTCGCATACAGGCTTAGTTTTGTGTAGTTAACATTGCCCCGTATTTTTTTTGCTGTTTTGTGCTTTAGTTTTCGAGAAAACACGGGCCAAAAAACACGTTCGGCGTCCTGTTGTCTTTTGTTTAAAACGGAAAACAAAAGAAACCGATTAAGTTCTTTGTTTCATGAAGTCAATGAAGCGGCACAAACCAAAGTCGATATGAATAACAAAGGAATCTAATCTTTTAAAGTCATTGAAATTTGCATGTGAAACTCCGTGGCGCAGCGCGCTGAGCGCTATATTTTTAACCCCATGCTTGATGAGAGGGGCAAGGCGTACCGGGTTCAGGTCGCGCGCATGGTTAGGTTTTTTTTTTTTCGCTCTTGTCTTCTTTTACTTTCGTTCTTTACATTTTTGTCCATTCCCGCCAAAAATAATATTGCAAACAGAAATGTTTAATTCACCTTTAAACGCAAAACCTAAAGACGTTTATGAAAACTTAAGCTGTTACACGAGTTTTCCGTGTTTTAACACCACATTATTTTTCTTAAGTTTTCTCACATATTTCACTGTCCGTAAACACTGTCCATTCAGTTCAAAACATTATCGACCGCAACTGGCGTCGACTTGAAGCGTTGAATAACAAAGGAATCTAATCCTTTAAAGTCGCTTCAATTTGCATCTCGAACTTCGTGGTGCAGCGTGTTGAGCGCTATATTTTTAACCCCGTGCTTAATGAGAGGCGCAAGGCGTACTGGGTTCGAGTCGAGCGCGTGGCTAGGTTTTTTTGTTTTTTCAATATTGTCTTCTTTTACTTTTGTTCTTCATATTTTTGTCCGAGTTGCTGAATTTTTTGGCGCTAAAATGTCGCCTCGCGATCGTATGACAGTACCATTTATAAACCGCTGATTTTCCCGAGCAAGGTCCGCTAGCGCAGTGGGCACTTTCACAGTGGTCAAACTTGACGTTGCTTTCCCGCCAAAAATAATATTGCAAACAGAAATATCAAACATTCACCTTTAAACGCAAAACTTAAAGACGTTTCTGAAAACTTAAGCTTTTTACACAAGTATTCCGTGTTTTGTCACGACATTTTTCTTACGTTTTCTCACACACTTCACTGTCTGTAAACATTGTCCATTCAGTTCAAGGCATTACCAATGGCAAGTGGCGTCAACATTAAGCGTTTGGCAGTAGCCATACACGCAATATCGCGCACCCCTTTATTACATGCCTGTTTAGCAAGCGTTTCCGTCGGGTAATGCGCGATACTGGGGGTAAGAGTGAAAACAGACGATTTCTGTCATGTTTGATCTTTTTACACGGAGACAACATTTTCATTGTGTGATAAGTAAAGAAAGATGGGGCCTAGTGTTTTCGTCCCATGCTCGTGACATGTCAAATATCTCTTTTTCACAGTATTTCCCTTATTCAATGTTTTTAGTCAATTAGACAGTTTTTTTTCAAATTGTTATACCACCTATGCTTGTTTCCTTCAACAGGTAACGAAAAAAAGACTCAAAGTTCGCCATCCACAGTCATCAGCTGGGCGTGTTTCACGAGTGGGCGAGCAACATCTTGAGAAGAATTTACGCAATTGTCATTTGAACTGCTTCACAATCCAAGCGATTGTCATTACAATTATAGTCACAAGTTCTAAAAAAACCTCTGCTTTATTGAAACGCCACTTATTAGTTTCTATTTTGATGTCCTAACATATTTTATTTTCTAAATTACTTGGCTTTTTTACATTGCCAGGCCAGTCTTCTCAAAAATTTGTCCACCGCCTTGCCCACCGCCTTGCTCATGACTTCTGCCACGACAGGATAAAATTTTTGATCTTTTTTCTTTATTTCCTCGATTCTTTCGGGGTCAACTCATTCTTTTCCCTGAACACCCGTGATGTTTTTGCCTTCTAACTGGGATGGTACGAAGAGTTGTTTTAGAAGCTGGACAGCGAAATTAGGCTGGGATCTTGACTTTTTTGACAACTGAAACAGGTGGTCTGTGGACAGCTTTCCATTGTCAGACTGGCTGGTCACTAGATGCTGGCAATGATGCAGCAGACGGCACAGCAGATGAGACGGCAGTCTTAAACGGTAAATGGAATGGTTAAAGAGGTTGCTGGTTGGACAGGAACAACCCCAACTGGACTAGCCTTTGATAACATATGTGCAGTCGGTGATAGCAAGGAGAGGATACCGTCTAATTTCTGTTCAAGCCACTGCTGATTACGGAGAATAGCCTTTTGGTTCCTTATGGTATCTAGTTTTGTTAACTGCTGACTCTCAGAGTTAATTGCGGCATCCGGCTGTGGTGTTTGAAGATTTCTCAGCACAGAACCAATTAAATTCACGGTCTCTAAGGTGGAATCGACGCGTTCGAACTTGGCCTCAAAGGCATCATATGGCGAGGAGGTAATCTCCAACAGTCTCTGTGCTCATCCATGTCACGTTCCATGGTCTGTACTTCTTCTTGTACATTGTTGCTTTGTTGTTCAACGGGATGTTTGTTGTTTGGCAGGATATTGCTGCTTTGATTGTCAACAGGCTAAAGAGGAAAAAAGAAGAAGAAAAACAAAAACATGAAAATACTGAAATGCACCAATCTGTAGTCAGCAAACATATTTGAATGCACCAAGAAATTGACCTTTGTGAAATTAAACTTTGTGGAATTAAGAATTAGACAATGGGTATTTTTTGGAGATCATTATACATCATTGACATTCTTTGTTTTGATCTGTGGGATGCATATTGTAACAGCTCCTGGTAAACTGAAAGTCTTCATTCTCCTTGTTGACGATTGCCTGAAAAAAAAAATATCAGTGCAAACGTAAGAAAATTTGAATAGAGTCAGGGGGCTTATTTCAAATCATAAAAATTTAATAAAAATGTGTGAATCACACAATTACAGCTATAACATAAATTAAACTCCCCAATTTCCCAACAAACTTGGCTGAAACGTATTCATAAGGGCTTGATATAGATTATTGTACTGATATTTGAAAGTGGGGGAAAGGTTATGAATGAATCTCTGCATGCTGGTGCTTCAATTCGGACGTCCAAGTCCAATTTTTTCCGCAATTTGTTTGTCTTAAACCTTTCACTCCCACTAGGTTTTATGTGAAATCTGCCCTAATTGCCCAAGGGGTATCTCAAAAAAGTTCAAATTTTCTCAAAAACCATGCAATTTCAAAGACAAAGTCTATGTAGACAAAGTAGACAAAGTTTATGCTACAAAGAAAGATCTTTCTTTTCGTGGTTAATGCAAAGCCTAATGAATTTAAACAATCCAGTAAACTGAACCAGAAATCAAACAAGTACTGTCTCTTGCTGAAATTCACCATGTCAACATTTCCAATTTTTATGAAAGGTTTTGAAAATATTGTTCCCTCACTGTTTCCTAATCTGGTAGCACTCTCAAACTACAATATATATATATATATATATATATATATATATACAAGAGATGTTAAAGTGAAAATAAAAGTCAGAACAATGTTCAAAATCACGTGCTATTCACTGATTTATTAGTGAATACTGAGCCTTCTGCAAATTTTAAAATCCACCCCATGCTTCTCATAGGTTGGCCAAAGGATGGTTTTTGAAGCACCTCAAACACAACTGCAGTCCACACAGTTCACAACCCATTTGACAAAAAAGTTGTTTTGCCATTTTTCAAACAGAGCGTACATCTTCCCTTGGTCTGTTTTTACGAGCTGGTGACCGGTCTTGAACAGCTCCTTTGCGTTGCCGTGAAGAGAAATCGGCAATGAGCGTTTCAATCAGTTTGACAAGAGACTGTAGTTGCATCAAATTTGGGAAGCTGTTCGCCTTCAACATCAAAATGTGCATTCACAACAGAAACATCTACACAGAACCAGAGAAGATATCGTCACCACTTCTTCCCTTCTAGATAAAAATTCTTAATATTGTGGTATTTGATTGCTAAGATTGACTCATCCCATATACTTGTTGTAGAGCTGCACAACAGGAACTGTAGGCCCTTGAATAATTTTTCCATCCTTCTGTTTTCGGGACACTGTGTCGTTTCCTTGCACTTCACATTGAACGCTGAGGGAGGATACTATTATATTTTCTTTCCACACAGTCGCAACTACATTTCCTTTACGGCAAAAGAGTGGTTCTCCTCAGCAAAGTGCTTTCACCTTGGCTTTGTTGGGATTCAAATCTGCTGGAAAGTCAGTTCTGTTTGACTGTGTCGTGCCAGAAAGGTACAAATTATTTTCCATCAGATCTTCTGCAAGGCAAACTGAAGTTACCACAAAAACTGTGCTAGCTCTTTCGGTGCAAAACATGAACCAGGTCTGAAATGATGCGATGACCAAGGCCATGTTCAGGTTGGCATCCTTCTTTACCCGTACACATTACTTGTTATGATCTGCGGGACGCATATTATTGTAACACCTCCTGGTTAACTGAAAGTCTTCATGTTCCACATTGACCATTGACTGAAAAAAATTGTGAATGCAAATGAAAGAAATTTTTAAAAAATGTATAAGCTTACTGCATTGTGAATATAGTGCTACTGCCAATAATGATATACAGAATAAGAATTATAAAAAAATATACAATAAAATGAAAGTGTAAAATGAATCTATAAGTATAATAAATAGTATAAATCATCTAATTACAGAAATTTCTTACGAGTTGAGACTTAAGGCAGCATTAAAAATCACTAACTGATTCGCAAAGTTTAATTTCATTTGACATGGAATTCCATAAGGTGATTGTTCTATAATAAACTGTTCTTTGATCCCTGGTGGTTCTAAAGCGAGGTGTGTTGAGCATTTGAGAGTTCTGTGGTTTGTGACATCACAATGTGTAATGAATTGTGCGGACAAGTGTCCAGGGGCATGTCCCTTCACATACTTAAATGACATTATGGTGTCTTGGTAGTAGAGTTGCTCTTTTACTGGCAACCAGCATAAGTATTACTCCAAACAGTGGAGCAGTAAAATAGCGTGCTGAAAAGTAATGCATTTATAATGATTTTTAGAGATTGCTTTTCAAAAGAGTGCTTAATGCAGCTTATCTGAGCAAGACGTGACATACACTGTACGTGAAGTTTACAATGTTCACTAACTAGTTACTAAGTAAATACAGATGACACTTTCTGTAATGTTGTCTCTGTCAATGTTCTCTCTCTTGAGCAGAGGCATATCCTCTTGACTGTTGTGATTGACACCTTATTCATACGTTGTGATAAACACAGGCTGGCAGTGGCCTGGTTTTGTCCCACCTGAAGAAGCAAGGAAGCTGTCGTGTTCTCCATCTGTATGCCACAGCTCTTATAAACCTGAAATGGAATAATATATAGTTTTAGCCAAGCCTAAAAGCGGAGCCGCGAAGGAATAAACTGGTGTTCGTTTCTCAAAAATAGTCCTGAAACTTTTCGGTCTGAAATATATTTCAGGGCTTTTTTTTGGCTCGTTCGCTTTCGAAAAGTGTTCCTCAAAAAGCCTGAAAGTGTTCCGAATTGTCCTCCAATATGTGGGGATCTGTTCTGTAAAACCAAGCTCAAAAGGTCATTCTAGAGGCTGAGCACAGCTTGATTATTTTACTCACGAGCCGTCTAGCTTGGTGTTTGCAATGTTTCCATATCCTGTCATTAACTGTCAAGGCTTGTCAAATCTCCTTGGATTATTGGCTGTTCGCTTGAATCAACTTGAAACGGCGCTCATTTACAAAAACAAAATAAAAATTATTCGACTGTTTAAATGGGTTATCTTCATCGCGTTCAAACAACAACAAATAACATGAACTGCCACTAAATAAAAATATTAGTCTGGTCAAAAATTTATACTGACATTTCACCGGCATTTTACTGGGATTACCTGAAAGAAAGGATCCGGGGAGCTTCGAAGCACTTGTAATAAACTTATCGAAGAAATGTCGCGTAGGTTTAAGCAGCCGCGAAAAAATTCAAGTACTTTGAGGAACACACATTACTTACCGGATAAAATAGCTTTAAACTCAAAACTGCTTCGCTTATAGTTACTTAAGTAACCCTTATATTTCGTTCTCTAACTTGAGACCATCGAGATTGAAAACAAACAAACAAACACCGTCCAAACATTCTTAACTCTGTGGCATAAGTTTTGCGGTTGCAAATTGTCTGAAATTCGAGCGCTTTTAAAAAGGCACAGAACTGTTTTTGGAAGCTTTTCGGATATAATAGGTTTAAACCGACAACTGCTTCGCTTATAGTTTTTCAAATAACTGTTATATTTCGTTCTCTAACGACCATCAAGATTCAAAAGAAAGAAACGCCAAACA
Organism: Siderastrea radians; assembly: GCA_964017195.1. NCBI lineage: Eukaryota > Metazoa > Cnidaria > Anthozoa > Scleractinia > Rhizangiidae > Siderastrea > Siderastrea radians. The sequence goes on from OZ024888.1 coordinate 33,125,009, forward strand.
CGCTTTCATTAAGTTATTATTATGCCGGCATAAGTTTTGTGGATGCGAATACAAAGGAAAAGGGGCCTCTGCTAGCAGGGAAGAAGTAAGCCTATATAAAGTTAGGTGCTTTGAGGAAGGCACAAAACTGTTTTCGGAAGCTTTTGGGATAAAATAGCTTTAAACCGACAACTGCTTCGCTTAAAAGATCATTACTATTGAAAGCTTCTAGGTCAAGAAAATCGACAGTTGCACAAAGAGATAGACCGGACAGTCAAAATTGAAAGCAAAACTTGTGCAGTTGTCTTGCGGCTGTGCTTAGACCTACTGTTACGAATAAACAAACACAAAATAATGGACAGAGAAATCATTTTTGAAAAAAGTTTATTCGAAAACCCATAAGTTTATACTTAAATGCAATTCGCGTTACACTTCCAAAATCGTAGGTCGGTCCACACGAGTGAAATCGGCTGAACATGGCAAAATATTCAAGAATCTGTAACAAATCTGAGCGCGTTTTCTAATAATTTCTTAAAGTCAAAAGTAAATGACACATTTCTGATGGCATAAATCAATTTCCATTTCAAAACGTAATTTCTTTCATCATAATACTTGAAATCATGTACCTTAGAACCTTTAAAAACTTTACTTACTCCGTTGTGTTTCAGAACAGGGCAAACTCTCTGCCGTGAAGAAAACAAAGCGATGAAGTCCTTTGAATGCAACTTTCGTAACTTGAACTTTTCGCCTTCTACCAGTATTCTTTTGAACTTTTTCTTTTCATTTATGTAAAATGTTAAATTTATCAGCTCCTGGGATATTTCCCTATAAACTCCTGGTTTAGCCACTTTGAATCAAGGATTAAAAAGTAGAAAGAAAAAACGTTCATAGAGGGTTCTAAAATGATAATGAACTGTTTAGTTGCTCTCTGGATGTTGTTCCTACATCTACACTGTCATACCTTTTTTCTTGTTGCTGCTTTATAACATGCTGACCTCAGAAGTAACTACTATTGAGCGATAAAAGTCTACTTCATCAGCCGACAGAAAGCAAAATGTTTGACATGAACATACTGATTATTCACATCCTAAAGACATGGACATAACAGTTAAAGAAAGAATGAATACTACGAGTACTAGTTTTCAAATACTCCAGCTCGTCGACGAGTCCTGCCATTTTGTCCCTTAACAACGGAGACACTTCAACAAGAATTGTCTGTTTTGCAGTGGTGTCATAATTGTCATGGTATGTCATACAATTTTAAAATTCTCTTGGTTGATCCGTCAAACATCATTTTTCCTGATGCATTTGTTACCTCTGGGCAGCACTGAAATTCGCGAGTTCGAACTAGTGTTTAAAAAAGAGTTGCTGTGCTGCAGCGGTGACAATGACACCAGTGAAGTAAAGATTGCATCCTGCACAATCCTCACACATGAATAAATAGGCAACTGATTCTAAGAACTTAACTAAGAGTCAAGGGTCACAGGTCTTTCATATCGCTGTTCCAAAATGACTGGAGTTAGATGTCTCTTCATTGAACTCGCTATCTACTGCCATTGTTTCCTTGTCTACAGGCAAGTAGCTCGTCTTAGTAAAGAATTATTTCTGTTTCTATCACCCTCCAATCCTCCTCAGAATCTTGTCTTTCATCTGCTTTGTAATATAATGTAGGTCCATGTCAAAGCAAGCACTGGACCCTTCATCCTCCACACAATCTCACCTCTCCTCATGTTTTTTTTAATGTATCCTTACCAAAAAGACAGCTGGCATAAAGTTCCATAGTGAAGTAACTTATACACTACATACAAATCTAACAAAATGTAACATTCCAGTGCACCTTTATTGAAGTGCACAGGTTTGCAACAACTGAGTAGCCAAGGCCATGTTGAACTCCCTGCTCAGACATTCCAGTATAAATGTCAAACTCACAGAGGTAGCCATTGCTGCTGCCTGCCCTGCACCACATTTTATTCCCCTCTTTATGGCTTCATGGGCATTTACTGTTTCAGAGAGGTTTGGCCCTCATATTTGATCATGACATCATCCAACGCTTGTTGACAGTGAGGATTGTAATTGACCTTGAAGTTTTTATTTTTCAAATCCTCAAGGAATTGCCACAACGTGTACAGTTTGTCAAAGTTTTTGTCTCCAGGCTTTGTCATTTTGGAGTTGTCTGCTAAATGGAGGTTGCAACATTTTCCCAAAATCTGTTCCTGAGTATACCTTTGGCGAAAGCTGGGAGACCAAGACCTAGTCAGTTGACCAGTAATCCTGCAGAGATAGCAAGCGATGGATACTCATGGCAGTGAGAAGGCTTAAATATGCTTTCAACTCCTGTAAAGTCACTTCTGTCCATAAAGAATTTTTGTTTTGAGCTTGTAAATTCTGCAGAGTATACCTGTTAGTTTATCGAACAACATTGTTCAAAATTGGGTTGTCAACACATAGCACACAGTGAAGATTCAACTAAAAATAGAAAAGATTGAACTAAACACGCTACAACAACAAAGGACAAAGGGAATGGCTTAATATCTTTGACCTAATATCTGTAAAATCTTATATGGGTGCCTCAGATTACGTATTTCCACGTAGGAACAGACATATCAACAGAGAACAACTTGTATGCATTGCCCATGATTTGAGCAATCTAAACTTCAGAAAACCCCAAAAGAATGTTGGGATTTGCAAGTGTTCTAAGTTGTCCACTTTGAGACTTGTTCAGCATTTTCGCTATCACCTTGTCCTGACAGGGGTATTCTCCTTTCTTTCGTCACTGATGCCAGGAACCTTTGTTAGGTGTCCACAATCTAATGCACTACATTTGCACTTGGCAGCACAATTATCACAGCACATGTGCATTGGTTGTGGAAAACTTGATGTTCCATCAAAATTACAAAGAAGCGTTTTCCATCTACAGTCTTTGGTCTTCACATAATTTTTCATATCCTTATCCATGATTGAGAAACAGTCCTTGGTAAATGAGGAATGCATTGTTCTTTTTACCATCTCTTCCAGCACGCCCTGTCTCTTGGATGTACGCTTCAATGTTCTTGGATGGGCCAAAGTGAATAGTCTAGTGTACACCCTTACAGTCCACCCCCATGTTAAAGGCAACTGTTGCAACCAATACTCGCAGTGGTGAATCATCATTTTGAAAAGTGTCCAACACTGCTTTTTTGTTGCTCTTGGGAGTGCAAGAATGCAGCATTTTGAGGACAACTTTTCTTGGGTCGTGTGAATTATCTGAGTTAAGGCTGCTACAAAGCATACCTTTCATTGTGGCATAAATAATCCCACACTGCTTTATGGTCTGGCAGGGGATGATTGTTCTAGTAGACTTTGCTTTGGTATCTTTCAATTCATCAACCAGCCATCGAGAACAATCTTCAATCGTTCTGTCCTTTTCCATATAAAGCACAGAATAGACAATGTTTTCTGTGCTTGGATTCTCATAGGTGACATGAGGATCTTCCATCAACAATATTTCCGTGATGGCCTCTCGTGCATTTTCCTCACTGATCTCGCTGAGAGATACGGCAGAAATACCAAGACTTGCTAGCTGAACTTTCAATATGTCATGGAGATCCTTTTCGTTAAATTTGGTGAGTGTGAAGGGGAATATTCTGTTCAGGAGAAGCAGAGCATTATTAATTACTCAAGGAAATATGGTGGTTCTAAGTCGGTTATGGATAAATGATACAGGCAGCAAACATACTTGGTAATAATTTTCAAGAACAAATAAATACATACTGCTGGCCCTTGTGGATCTGGGTAGTTGCCCAGTTTTCCACCTATTCCTCCATTCCTTCTTTCACTACAGTCTTTTTGCAGAGGGGGTTAACTTTGGTGGGGAGTGCCTTTCCCTGAAAATCAACAAAATCAGCTGATCGATATAGTGTGACAATAAATAAATAATTTTGCAATTCTTAGTCTTAAACAAAAAGGTTCACAAAATTTATGTAAGGTGTAAATTAGTATGTGTAATTAGAATCTTGTATTTAGATCATATTTTCAGATTTTTATATAACATAGCTCATTATAATATTGTTTTGCAATAAAATCTTGTCTCTTAGTAATCAGTTCTTTTTCATTCTTTACTTGTCCCTCACCGTTTAGCCTGAAAAAATTGCTAAAAATTTCTTCATGGCAATGTGGTGCACCTAAAGAGAACAAGCAAAAACAGAAACAGTGCAAAGTTCCTAACTTAATACTCTGTAAATGTGATAAAACGGTGAGCTGTCACTGAAATTGCAACTAACCCCACAACCTCCCCTCCCGGCCAATGCAGGGAGTAAGAATTTTTTCACAAGTTTTGCCAATATGCCATGGAGACCTCTTTTGTTAAATTTGGTGAGAGGTGGAGGGGAGTTAAATCAAACTATTCTATTCAGGAGGTGCAGAGCATGAGTAAAGGATGGGTGATTGCCCAAGGAAATTGGGTGATTTTAGTTAGATTTGAAAAAATGATACAGCCAGAAAACCTACTGGGTAATAATTTTCAAGAATAATTAAATATATGCCACTGGCCCTTGTGAATCTGGGTAGTTTCCCAGCTCCCCACCTATGGCCACCTATGGGAGTGTCTTTCTCCAAAATGAACTTTTGCCCACAACGCTTCCAAACTGTTTGGAACATAAAGAAGTGCAGTAAGATATGTTATTTTATAAACAATTTACCTTTGCACACGTAACTGGTGATGCAGAGAAAACTATGCAAGATAAGTTTTCTTGTGATTGGCTCCCAAGACATTGTAAACCCATGTGTGTGAGAGTAACCGAGAGGTAAAAAACATGGGCTTGCTCGCTGCTAAAATAAAAGCCAACCCCTTGTAAAGTAAAATGTCTGATTTGGCAAAAAGAGATCCTTCAAGCAACTCACAGTTTGAAGTCGACCAATGATATACATGGATACATAGAAAGCTCGACAGACATGTGTTATTCGCACAGGTGAAGATGAAGATCAAAAGCACGAGATGCGAAATGGCTTGACCTAATCGTCAACTATTGATGCGGATAAGTTTGGGTAAAAGCAAGATGATACAGTCACACTCACCCAAAGAATGCCAAGGAAATGGTCTTCAGCTGCAAGCCTCCACAGTTTTGCCCACCTTTGGTTCAGTTTGCCGCAGTATTTTCTCCAGTCCGGGCAGTGTGCCTGGGAATCTAAACGAAAAACAGTGGTAATGTTGCTTGTAATATGTTCAGATAGAACTGAAAGATGGTCGTTATAAGATCAAATACCGTCAAAGAGATTTTCAATTGACCCGTAACAATCCTGCGAATAATTTTGTTAGCTCAGGGTCAAGTTTTGGCCAGAAAAAAGCCAGTCTGGTCGGAGAAAAAAAAATTTCATAGTTAGAAATTCAAAATTAGAAAGAGTAGTCCATTTGAGATATTTCAATATTTCTTTTGCCCTTGAGATGATGTTAATTCCCTAAAATATGCAACACTATGTACAGTTATTTTTTTTTTGGTGCATTGGACAAAAAATGGTTTAATGATAGTCTGTGTCTTCCTTTTTCACTCCTGAACAGAATCTCTTCAGATTCTTCCGACAAACTATTTTCTCCTCTCAAAATTATGTTGTCTGGAAGAAGTGCTTGGCCGAGCTCATCCTTGTCAAACAATTGAGGATTTTTGATCGTTTCATTCTGTTTTAACCAACACACCACCCCACTGTATTTGCTGGATAGAAATTTGCAAAGCTGTCCAACTTGCTCATCGAAACTTTGCGGTCGAGATTTTTCTTCAGTGACTTGGGATCTGACTTCAGATCAACATTATCATTGCAGTTGAAGAAAATCCATTGCTTGCTAACCAAACAATTTTTCACGAATTATCGAATCCATTAAATGCAAACACAAGTCTGCGGTCACGCAGCTGACTTTGACAATTTGTTTCAAAGTTGTTTCACGCACTTGCTTTCATGCACTCTCTTTTTTTGCGCACATTTTCACCACCCAACTCTTGCAGAGATTTTGCAATTGCATTTTGATAGCTCCATCGAGCCCCCACAACATTAGGGACGGGGAACTGTGGGAGTGCATCCCTAAAGTCAGATGTCAAATTCATGGGTTCAGATGTACATTCATTGTGGGAAAAATAATATTTCCCATGTTGTCTTTGACTTAGTAATTTACCCATGATGGAAGGTAGTGTCCTCAGCTTTGTCCAGCGAGTAAAGTGGCTTGAAAATGAACTGGCCTTTGTTATTTAAAGTCATACTGTTTCTTGTATTGATTTTTGTCTTAAGCATATCAATGTGGTTTGCAAGACATAAATCAATGGTTCAATGGTTAAAGCATTTTCAGTCTGTGCAGTCCACAAATAGTCAACCTTTTTTGCTAACTCTGTCTTACCTTTGCCAGTTAGTGTTGTAATCAACATAGAAAACAAAACATCTTCAGCATCTTCATTGTGGGATTCACAGAAGTCAGATCAATTTATTAACATGTCCTTAAGTCTGCCATGCTTTGGGTATTGTCATCATATGGTTTCATCTTATTGTAGGCCCCCCTGTTGTTTCCCTTTTGAACATCAGCAACTTTTCTCATCATCAGCGCTGTGATGAATTTTAATTTTTTCCTCACAACCATTTTCAGTATATTTGCAACCTAATGTTAACAAATCAAATGTGGTCAACATTTACTGCCGCAGCGGTAGAATATCCTCAGGGTCTACAAACTGGCCACATGAAGGGCAAACACCAATGCATGCCAGTCAGCGTTGAAGACAATGTTTATAAGATATGTGACAGTTACTGAGTTTAACTGCCTCAGTAGGAATATCCAGACAGATATTGCACTGAAGTATTTGGGCAAACTGTTGCTCTACAAATCTGTCAAGTGGAATGCCAGTGAGCTTAAAAGTATCACTTTCAAAGGGACCAGACACATTGGCAGATTCCTCTTCAGGGACAATTTTTGATGCGAGCATTTCAGTGTTAACTGTGCTTCCTATGCCTGACACTGAATGTTTGCGTGGATTATTGAAGACCTCTCTCACAAAGACTGGCTTCTTTTTACCTCCAGCTCCTTCTGTATGGTCGCTGGCATTTCCACTTGCAGATGGACTGTGCCCTTTTCTTTCTTGGGTTTTTTCTTAAATTGTAGGTGCAAAAAGGACAATCTCCTTTATAGGAATCATGAGTCAAAAACCCGCAACCTTTACCTCTGTCGCCTGGGAACTTTAATTGCCGATCATTTTTGTTCTTCAATTTCTTGTTCCGTTCAAGCTTTGCAACACAGCATCGACACAAGAAAGTTGGGTGCTGTTCCTCACTGTCACTGTTAATATCTAAGCCATTGACCGCTAAGAGCTCGTTAGAAAAATTCACAGTGAGTTTCATTTTATGTCTACTCGTTTCAGGGTTTTGTTTAAATAAGTTTAATCATGAGTCAAAAAAGAGAATCATGAGTCAAAAACCCGCAACCTTTACCTCTGTTGCCTGGGAACTTTAATTGCCGACCATTTCTGTTCTTCAATTTCTTGTTCCGTTCAAGCTTTGCAACACAGCATCGACACAAGAAAGTTGGGTGCTGTTCCTCACTGTCACTGTTAATATCTAAGCCATTGACCGCTAAGAGC
>OZ024888.1:33140073-33401020 GCA_964017195.1 Siderastrea radians
GGAATGTTAATATATTCAGCTAGAGCTGAAAGATGTTGTAGATGAAATATTAATTTAAAGATTTTCAATTTACCCGTTGCCCAGAAAAGGGCAGAAGGGGCTCTATGAAAAAGCTGAACTTTGCCTTAAATACCAGAGCCAGATATATTTAGGAGGTCATGTGTTTACAATGAAAGAAATACGTGAAATTAAGGTTTTTCAAACACACACCTTAGTGCCTGTTTTTCTGCCCCGTTGACTTTATGCTGAACCGTCTTCCTTTTACCAGCATCCATCTTCTTTCTCTCCAGCCTTTTCATTCTAACTTCTGTGTCAGCTTCACGCCAGAAAATTAACGGAAATATTTGTAAAGGACGGAACAGCAATGATTTAACAGAAATGAGTATAAAATGAAAATCTGCCTTATTCGTACAACGGGACTGGCTTGATTGACTGTAATAGATATTTCAAAGGATGTTGATGGCTTGTCTCTCTATCTTGTTTGGGGGCACGGTGGTGTAGTGGTTAGCGCGTTGGCCTTTAGATCTGAAGGTTGGTGGTTCAATGCCCAGTCCTTGCCATCATGTTGTTTCCTTAGATGAGAAATTATAAGCTTAGCGCGCGGGATATGATTCGATTGATATCGGTTATGTCAGTTGTAAAAGAATACAAAAATTTACTTATCATTAACTCTTGAATACAGGGCTACGGTCCAGTGGTATTGAGGACCTCTCGCTTTATAAGAGCATGTCATATTTGATGGCACAAATCCTTGGTTTATTGCAGGTTGATAATGTTCTCTGTGCGGATTTTTTTAAGCATTTGTGACTCACTGGATTAAGGGGGTGTCCGTCTTACAGGGGTGGCTGTAATGAGAGAGTTGACTGTATGCAGTATATTCACAAGCAGATTGACCGCTTTTGCAATATTGTATAAACTATAACCAAATGTTAAGAAAATGCAGTGAAAGGTAATTTGGATAGTCTGGATGTTTCAACTGTCCTTGTCGATTAAATAGTTCAATTGTCGGGGGGATCGCTTCGCACATGATGCTGAAGATTCCTTCAGTTGCGTAGCATTTTAAAGTGTATCGGTCCTGGCTGCATAGGCTTTCTAGGGATGTGAACTTGCTGGGCAAAGTCAAGTGAATAGTGCATTGTTGTATAGAGGGAACATGCACTAGATTGTGTTTTCAGATCTTTCAAAATTTCTTTCGATGCTTTACCAGCGTTCCTGTAGACTTCTCTCTCTGTGTATGCACAGTTCAAGTGTTCTTGCTGAGCCTGGATGCACTCAATCTTTTCCCTGTCTGGAAGGTTTGCAGTTCGCCGGAGTTTCGACGTGTTCTGTGGGCAGGTTAGACAAAGGTCGGTCATGGGCTTGGCGACGACAACCTTTGGATAAAACTGTTCCCATAATTTTTTTAATTTGGTGTAGCAACAACATTGTTTGCCTGTTTCTTCACACGCTCTTTTAAATGCATGCCACACCCAGTATCACGAGGCAATTGTTTAAATCGAAGAACACAGCTTCCTCCAGAAATTTCTGGGAACATTGGCCACTCTGAATGGGTGGGTGAGTGAGTGAGCATAAACAAGCAAATGAACAAACTAGCAAATCAACAACATAAATTAATAAATGAGGGAATGAATGAATGAGTGAATGAAGACGTGAATGAATACATACACACATACATACATACACTTACCGGGAAAAACAGAAAGCAAGGAATCCTGTGGTCTGACATGTCAGCCGACTTCATGAGGAGATGGCTGGCACTTCCAACTAAAGAATTCGGGGAAGAAATAAGCAGATCAGCTCATTCCTGCCCAGAAAGGAATTCTCCGTCTTCCGATTCCTCCTCAAGGACTTGCAAGCCATCTTAACATTCAGGAGCGTTCCCAGATGTCAAAGCTGGATTTGCCTAAAGTGCAACTCCCACTCCACTTTTTTGCCTTTCCTAGTGTATTCAACAACGATGTATTCCAAAACATAAATAACCATGAGTGCTAAAACAATAAGTGAACTGAACACAGAAAAAACAATCCATTCCCCCATGATTTTAGCTGAAACAGAGAAACAAAAGGAATACAGCATTTAATTTGGGGATTTCGATAGCAGGATGTTAAAACATTTTCTTGAAAAGTCATGCATTGTGTTGGTGTGGATACCTGCATGATGGCAAAACATATTTAACTGAATGATTCACAATTTCATTTAGTTTCATGAACATGTCTAATGTTTTCTAGATTTGAATACACTGAGAACTTACCAGAATACATTGTTTTCCTTGTAGAATCAATTTTTTAATCAGCAGCTGTACGACTGGTGCCTAAACCCTATCCGGGTTTGTATAGAGCTTTCGAATTGTAAATTTGTAATCAACTAATAGGGTAAATCAAAGTGAGGTCCTTTTCTTATATGCTGTAGCACGAATGACCTGCCTACAGAATACCCCTCCACCTTGCATGATTTCCACTGGTAATTCAATGAGTACTATAGCTATAACAATGCAACTTGAGGTTATCAGAACCCTCTACTCAGCACCACTGTTTCTTTAGAAGCTAACCCCCTTGTTTGTTCGATTAAACACCCCGGCTAAAAGACAATAAAAACAAGTCCTAACATACCTACATTTCTCATCATCAGCATGATTTCCACTGGTAATTCAACGAGTACTTTAGCTATAATGCAAGTTGAGGTTATCAGAATGCAAAAATCCGTCAGAGCTCTGTCAGAGGATTTTGTGATCTGTCGAAGCTCTGGAAAAGTGCGCAGAAGTTGTCATGAAAATGTGCAAGAAGATATTCAGCAGATATTTATTGTCGCAAATGACATCTAATCCCCTTATTTAGATTTAATTACATTACAGCGCAAGTGTAAATTTTGTGGCCAGATCGAAAATGGTAGTCTGCCAAATTTCAGCAAACAGTGAACCAATCAGAAACCTATGATAAAATAATCTTATGCCTTATAAGGGAACGATGAAGCAAGCGTGTCACTTTAAAACAAAGATGACGCCCAGAGAAGCACAGCAAATCAACTTCGCTTAGCTACAGGTACACGGTTTTATGCAATTGATGGTGCAAGGAAGTGGTAGAGCAGCTTTCCTGAAGTGTTATAAAACTAACTTTATAGTACTTGCACCTTCTTGTTAGATAAAAATAAAACAAAGTGATTTTTTTTATTGTGTCCAAGTGCATGTAACCAGGTCGTAATAGTTCTTCATTTCCTTACCGTAGTTTTTCAAGCTTTCCAAGATGTCTTACTCTGAACCTAACCAGTCCTTTGCTTTATGAAAGATGGTTAAGTTAGAAGCAGTCTTTCATTATCTTTTATTTCTGGAGAGTTGAGAGTTACTTTCTTACTAGTTTCGCCTACTTTGTCTGAGGTGCAGCTTTTTTGCCCCTTTTGATCATTCTTTTTGCTTTTTTTATGGGACTTGAATTCACAGCTGCTCGTTTTAAGCTTTTTGCTGGCAAGTTGTCTTTGACATGTGGGAGCTGCTTTCACTCTGGTTTCTTGTCCTGGCTTGGAACGACAGTGTGGCTCTTAGTTTTTTGTGTGTGCACTTTTTGTTTGTTGTTTTTGTGACTGAAATCGCACGAAAAGTTTTCCTTTCTGTAGCATCCGTATATACTTTTACTACAGTGTCCAACAAAAAACAACAAATCACAGAATTGAATTCGCTTTAATACATGGAACCAGCTAATTCCAGAACGATGCAAGGAAAAGTCGCTTAGCGAAGCGTAGTAACGTATAACTAAAGTATGGAGATGTGTTGCTTTCCGTGGCGAGAACTTTTGTTTTGCTGGAATCCATCGAATGTAACGTGAGCTGGCAATGTTCGTGAACGGCTGATGAGTCCCTTGAAAGATGTTCCTTAATTCTGGTTTCAAGCACGTGAGAAGTTTCGCCAATGTATTGTTTGTTGCAATGATCACAATGAATGCGATAAACTGTGCCACACTTCTTTAGGTTTTCAGTTTTGTCTTTAACCTGTACCAATTGCGATCTGAGATCCAGTTACGAAAGCCCTCTTTGAACAGAGACAATGGCTTCGAATTAGCCAACATCTATAACACTATTTTAGGCCCCTTGAGACCCTTATGAAGTGATATAACCCTTCTTAATGTTCACATTTCTACCGTGGCTGATGAAGTTCGGTTCGTCTGGACGAAATATTCCACTTCAACAGTTTTTAAAAAATTTTTATTGCACTCTGAGTTAGGAAATATTTTATTATTTTTTAAAACCATCAAAAACTGTTATAACTAAGTTTATGTACAACAACAACAACAACAATCTTTATTCGCATGACTATAACAAAGTATTACAGTATGTACAGAAAATAACCAAGCTCTGATGTGGTGGTGCAGTAGATAGAAGCGCAAACATTTTGACTATGTTTCGTATCTTTCTCAGGGTTTTCACTTTTGGCACCTATTCATGAGATGTTTTTGGTATTTCAGCTATCTTGTTACCACAGGAGCTCCAGTGGCTTCCGTAAACATTTGGATCACCACTGTAAAACAGCGTTAAATTGCTTTCATGCTACTGCTCAGCTTTAAGGTTACTCTGGACCTTCCGGGAAAAAATTCATATACGCGCCATTTTAAAGGAAAACACGGCAAACTATGTATCATTGGAAAGCTCAATAAACCTAGATTGTGGCAAAAAATATGAATTGCGGCTTCTTCGATTCCGTCAAAGAAAATCGCAAACAACCGCAAAACTGTCCAGGTGTCATTCAATTGCATTGAAGCGCATTGGCGAAATAACTACACAGTGTTAATAACAAAGCATCAATCATCAAAAGTGTGTCAGCATTTTTCGATATTCTGACTGTTTTTTTTAATTAATCTGTCAAGTTCGAGCAGCAAAGAATACGTGATATGCATTGCATTGAAGATCGCCACGGATGAAACATTATTAATGTCAAAAATCCCCGACACACTTTTGTTTCTCAACGTCTAAAGAATGTTCAGGCCAAATTTCACAGACATCGCCGAATTTTGGTACCTTATTAATTCGTTTGTCTGATTGCATGACGCATGGTCCTTTTCGCGGACATTTTTGCAATTTTCTTTTGTGGAATTTAAAACATCGGCAATTCACATTTTTCTCTGAAATCTACATTAATTAACCTTTCCAACGATATATAGTTTGCCGTGTTTTTCTCTAAAATGCGCGCATACGAATTTTTCTTTCCCAGAGCACACGGGAGGACACCCAGACATCGTTAAATGAAGGGTAAGATGTTAATCTCACTTATGGTTTACTTGTACCCCAGAGAAGAAACTGTCTAAACTGCTTGAAAGATTTCCCGTACTGGGACCAACTCCAGGGGGATTTTGTTTCTTGTTTCTCTCAAAGTTAAAGTGTGAAGGTCTCCACTTGGCATAGTAGCAGGTTGCAGTTCCCTTTGCAAAATGAAGAAGGCAAGGCCGAGAAATGATATCATTGTTAAAACCAAGTTTTCGTTTATTACAAGATAGATGATATCTATCTCCCTAGGAGGTCGATAGTCCTAGCCACAAAATGTAGATTTTTCTGGTTCTTCAGGACGCTGTGAAGTCGTCTTTGCCATATTGTATGGACATGTGACTAGTGCTTGCTGCAAAACTGACAATGGCAGCCTTGCTTTCACTCATTTGTTAGTTATCAGGCTTCCAGGCAAAGGCAATATAGGGGGCCAGCTGATGCACAAGCAAAACCAAATGCGGGCCAAAATCAATATCCCGAAGCCAAGTCAAAATGGTGCAATTGAACAGTCCAAAGCCAAGCCACGCATTCGTTAAGGTATTATCAGGAAAAAGATGACATTTTTAGTAGACAAGATGACGGTGGTGGTGTCCATGGTCCAACCTCGTTCCCAGGGCCCTCTCTCTTCATCCCTTGAGAAAGAACCCTCCTTTCTCGAGGGATGAAGAGGGAGAGAGAGATATTGGAACGTAATAATAAATGAAATACTGAATTGCAAAAATAGCATGGATGAGACCCAAACCAAAGATGACGTGGACTACGCAAGCAGGCTTTCTTTCCACTTACGGATAGTCAAACAAGAACCACACACCAACATACTTGCCAAGTCAGTAGAGATGGAACGTGCCTGCGATGATAGTTCTTCTCCCGTGCATCGCGTTTTCACCAAAATTAGCACGGCAAGGCAGCTTAATTTACAACGTTGTTGAAGTGTGTCTAGAATTTCATTTGTATTAATTATGTTCGCCATCACGATAATTTCAAATCAGGTTTTGGAAGTAGGGTTAGCATAAAACTTGTTTAAATTTGGTTGTCGTGAGAATCTTTTCCCAGGTTAAATGTTACGGTATAAGTTGCCTATTGAACGCCGTTAAGTAAGCACAGAAACATATAAACTGATGAAAATGAGGTGCCTCACCGATAATTAGTCCAACCAAAAAAGATGCTCACGAATTCCCTGATCAAAGTTTTTCTTTGTTTCAGACAGAGCAAGTCTGAAAAACTCTTTCCTTGGACCACCATAATCTAGGGCTGCCTGCAATGTCATAATATAATAGTGTCTTACAAACTAAGGTTTGTTTGTGTATGATGTAGTTAAATGCAATTTAAGTTAGTTGACTACTGGGAGCAAGTATAGTGTGGCAGCAGCACTAGCTGGTGTTATTTCTAGGGGTTTGTGTGTGGCATGTTATTTGTGGCGTCTAGTGTTTTTCTGTAGTAGACTTTATTGATTTTAACACGGTGATTCCATTCAGGTGAGAAATTTTCACAACTATTCTTAACCCTTATCATGCTGAAATTGATATCAGGAAACAATCCCTGAAACTGACTTCTTTTCTTAATAAACATTGCTACATGACATGAGCGACTTAAATTCGCTGTTTAGAATCAACTATGCAACATTTCCCAATAACCTATATATCAAATTAAAGCTTAAAAAATTCCCTTTCTTACCATGATAACGTAAAAATACTTTCTGGATATATTTTCAAAAGTCATCTTCCAAAATATCGTTTTTTTGAAAAAAACTGACTCAAAATTACATATGGACAAAACTACAAGTTAAACATTTCTTTCCAAAAAATATATATTCATGCCAGGGATGATGATTAGGGTTCCCCAATTCCACCAGTCTAATAAAACAATAATTTTGATTAGATTTAGGACTTTTTGTGACTTGAGAGGTAGAAATACCAGAGCTACTGACAAGCTCCTTCACAAGCTCCCTTCTAAATACTCTCTGTAGTACTAGCGACCTTGTTCTCTCTTTGTACAAGATATAACTGTTTAGAACGGATAACGAGAACAGGTGGAAAAAAACTTTTTTCCACCATTTCATGGTGCGTCTTCTAAAACATGAATACGCAACCATTTGGTCGCACCGGTCAACAGCCCCCATATACTTGTTGTACTCATGGACAATCTCAGGTTTTGTAAGTGGTCGTCCAGTTGCATGATGGTTACGTCCAATTTCCACCTCATTTACTGAGTGCACGGATAATAACATCTGGAACACTTTCCTGTCTTTTATTTTTACAGCTAGTAAAGTTCCATTGTTCATAACAAATTTGTCACCCTTGTTTTTCACTTGAGCCATTCGAAACGCATGGGGAATACCTTTCCTGTAACGGGCCGTTCCACAGGCTCCAGTGTTCAACTGATACAAATCAGTGAATAAAGTTGGTGAGGTATAGAAGTTATCAACATACAGACATCGCCCTGCATTTAAATATGGCTGTATAAGCCTCATCACAAGGTCATACGTTTTGCCCTTAGCACTGGTTGGAGTTATGTTTACAGCAGTGTAAATTTCAAACTTGCAGCAAAAGCCATTGCTGGAGTCACACAACTGGTAACTTTTCACACCATACTTGTCAGGCTTGTCTGGATTGTACACTTTGAAATGTACCTTTCCTCTGAAGGGAATCGTACCTTCATCAATACAAATATTTTTGCCTGGCTTCCAAACGCTTGAAAACTTTTCAGTGACAACACTGTAAACAATGCCGAGTTTGTAGACTGGGTTGTAGCCTGCCTGTCCTCGGGGAACATAATTGTCATTGTCACACAAGTGAAGAAATGACAAGATGTTCATAAATTTATCCCGTGACATTATTTGCGGGAAAAAGGGGGTTGATAAAACCTCATCAGTGGACCAGTAATCCTGAATATTCTCTTGATTCACCAGGTCCATTGCGATGATCATAGCTAGAAATGCTTTCATCTCACCTGGTGCCACGCCATCCCGAGGCCAACTTCTGAATCGCGAGTTTTGTGGCAAACGATCCCCTTCCCCAATAGTTTCCCTGGCATATTTGTTTGTTTGGCGAGCCATCTCTTCAAACAGGTTTTCAGGGAAAAGCAGATGGAAGTAATCTAAAAACTATGGATCGTCTGGCAGCTCCGCGTCCAAGCCTTGATCAGCTGTGAAGTCGAGTCTTGCTGGCTCGCGGGAACCAACAACCCAGTTGTCTGCTTCTTCCTCTTCTTCTTCTTCTTCGCTTTCGTCGTCAACATCGCTTTCTTCTTCACTCACATCGCCTTCCTCCTCCCTGCTTTCAGAATCACTCGTGTTTAGATCTCTGTCGCTATCCTCTCCGCCATAAACCTTGTCAATAGTTTGCTCGTCCACAAAAACAATTCTAGCTGCCATCTTGGTTTTTAAACCCACGCGGTCCACGAGATAAGTTTTAAGCTAATCATATCTATTTTTACCTTCGGGTCTTCGGATCTCTGTCGGGAACTTTGTTTATGTTCCCTGTTTATGGCCCTTAACTTAGTTCCGAATCTACCCCGAGGTTAGCCGAGCTTATCGGCCCAGAAACGTCGGTGTTCAAAAATCCGGAATATTCCGGGATCCGTTCACGCAGACATACACGCGTGTCCGGAATATTCCGGGAGCGGTCCGACAAGGGTTAATAGAGATAAGAACGCCATCTACACTAATTAATGAGCAACTAATAGTTAAAAAAATTAGACCTGCTTGTGCTTAGCATTTGGTGTGCAGTAGTGTTCTAGTGCTAGTGTATCATTGTTGGTTTTGGTGGTCAGCATTATTTTGGCAGCTAGTTTCTGGGGTGTTGGAAACACTTCGACCAGAAAAAGTGATGTATGGTTGCGAGTGCAGGGACTTCAGATCGAGCAGCAGTCAGCAAATCTGACAATCGTTGAGAAATGTAGCTGTGCGAGAAAGTGCCTTCTCCAGAAGGGTTTCATGTTCATTACATGCGGTAGTTGTGTTAACAGAAGCACGTTCAACACGTTCAGTGCGATCTTTCCCATGGGAAATATCGAAGCCGCCTGGCACTGTGCAGGTATTTCTTCTTGTATGCCTCCTGGGTGGACTCTGACAAAGTCATCAGTGGCTTGGGTCTGGAATAAAACGTGCCTTGCCAAAGTCGATTATGAGAAACCTCGCAATTTAGTTAAACTTAGAATTGTTAATGTTCCCATGGAAATGAAATATAACGGTCGTATTTTTCCTCAGTCTTCGTTTCCTTGGTTCAAGACACTCCCTTTTGTAGTGGCCCATGCGACCGCAGTTGTAGCACTTGTCTGAAATGAAATAGTAGGTCTTAGTTGTCTATTCTTTATCTCATAAGAAATCGTACGTTATACCTGTTTTTTTCCGTTCCTGGGGGCTGTACGAGCAAGTACGCGTCTTTTCCTCTGCTTGTGTTCGGTGTCGTTTTCTGCTGGTCTCATGCTTTTCTTGTGAGCAATGTCTGCCTTCTCTCTTTTCGCGCTTTCGTCGTTCCTGGTCTAAGTATTTTTTGTGCTCTGTTTCTTCACGTTTTGTTTCTCTGTGTTCACGTTCGTCTTTGTGACGGTCACGGATTTTTTCCTCGCGGTTTTCTTTTGGTTGTCGTTGTTTTTCGTCTTCCCGACGCTTCACCTTTGGGATCATATCGTCCGGAAGCATGGCGTGATTCTCGTCGAGATTCAGAGCTTCTTCCAGCGCGTCGCGTTCCTCCGGGTTACTGCTGAGCGAAATCGAGTCAAGTGACTGCGAGATTCTTTCAACTCCGCCCTCAGCCATCTGCAAGGAAAGAAAACGTCCGTCTTTTTAAGACGATGTTGTTAGCGTTTTGTGTAAAACACCACGACAGTGAATGCATTCCAGTCCCATGATTATCTTTAATATATAACCTAACAATTCCTTTTCATCTTGTTCCTTCTATTGGCTGTGGAAACTGGGTAACAAGTTGCGGTGTTTCTCTTTTTGTCACCACACCGTATAATAGAGCACGCCATGTTGTAAATGACACTTTGTTGACAAGCAGTATGCTGTTTATGTAGTTTAGAAAATTAAATGCAGGAAGTGAGGGATCAACTCATAAGGCATAAGGCCAGTTTATGCTTGAGAACAACTGGCCCAAAAAGTCAAACACACTAGCCACTACACCATCGCACCACCAGGAACATAATTGTGAGGTGCTGGGTTGTGGGTTCTTCTGAATAAATGACAAGCTCTTAAAGAAGTGGTCTTATTTAGTATTAGAGATTCATCAGTGCCCTTTAAAATGGGTGCAACATTCATGTTATCAGCCTGTTTCGTGTGTAAAGGGCTATGTCACCAGTAGTTGGAGGAAAACTCTTCCAGTGGACTGACGTTGTAGATAAGTGCCTTTGGCCACTGATGGTCTGATGGATATGGATTGCTAATTGAAGGAAAAAGAAAACAAATTGGGCCGATTTATTTCTTTCAAAATTTACCCTGGTATCAAGAGAGACCACAATTAAAACCTGTTAATGCCTTTTTTGTAATTGCAACTCAAGCTGAATTTGGTCCTATGATATAGCCCCTTTACGTGCCATTGTACTGTGTGAATATGTTATTAACATCATTAAACAAATTCCTTTTGGGTATAGCAAGAAAAGAATTCTCTTCGTGATCCCCAAGAACGAGGGGCGCTGGTATACAGGATGTACTTGTCTGTGTTATTTAAACACAAATACTGCCCTCGGGTATAGTCCTGCTATGCAGAACTTTGACATGCATATATTGGCCTTTACACTTAAGTACTTGTAATGAGCTTAAATTCAAAGTGCCTTAAATCACAAAATAATATCGTTAAAGCCATTTTGGTGGATTCATTAAAATTGACAAGGTGAACAATGCATTATTACAAAATGCGATTGTTAGAATTTTTCAGAAATGTTAGGATCAATGTTGCCATGGACTCTGGAATTCTGGCGACTTTATCCCGCATTTCAACACTACCACCTATGGGAAACAGAGCCTAAGATATCCACCAGCAGACATGACGTTATCCCCACCTGTATCAAGGAAAACGAGAGCAAAATGAAACTGGAATTTCTGGTCGTCCTTGCTCCACCTCCAGATATTTTCACTAGTATGGGCCGGTTTTGCCATTTTTCTTTGTCCTTGCCGATGAGATCTTTAATTTGCTTTTTTAGGAAGATCAGGGAATGGCGTCTGTGCACCTTCAGCATCATTGGGGATTTGGTTGATGTGGCACAGTTTATTAAGCTGATCACTTCTTCGCTTCACTAGGTATAGTTGTGCTGTAAGTGGTATGACTAAGGGCTGCCATCAACGTTTGTTGTTCCCTCGTGATAAAACAAATCCCTTACACAATTTATCAAGCAAGAAAAGAACCTTTTCCAGTTTTTCTTTGTCTTCAGTGAACCAATCCAACTGGGACTCCCAGTGGTATCTTTTTTCCTCACTTCTACGGAATGTGAGCATGGGACATAAATGTTTCCAGTGTGTTTTTCACTTAATATAGATTACTTCATGGTTGGTGAGCATGTACGATTTTTACTCACGACTTGTGAAGATTCACAAATGAACGAACAAGCATAGCAAGTGGGTGAGATAATGATTCTTCACAACAAGTGATCCACAACAAATGAATGAAAATCGTGCAAGCGAACTGACCATGATGTAATTTGTGTATTATATAAGTACTGAAATATTACAATATTTGAATTGCTGTGAAATGAAGACACAAGTTCTACACATTGCAAAAGCAAACAAACATGCTTCCATGAATGATCGCCTCAATACCAGCTTACATGTCTTGAATTATAAACGAGTCAATTTAACAGTCAACAACTATGGTGAACAAAATAATATTAAAACGTCAAAAATTACTTCAAAACAGTTCTAAGCTCATTAGGTCACTGCATGTTAATTTGAAGAATCTTCTGCTGCTTTGTTGGTCTTCAGCTGGGTACGAAAAAATTTGGTAACCTATCAAGCCAAGAAATTTTGGTAGTGATGTAATAGTCACGTGACCATCCATCCGTATGTCCACACCACAGGGTCACCAATATGAGGTGGCACACTCTCAAGATAAGCCTGTGCTATCCCCCGTTGTTGGTGCGTAATTGTATCGTTACCCGCATTTTAGAAAAGACAACAAGTCAAAAACAGTTTTATCAATGGAAAGAAAAAGTTCAAAAGAATACTTCGTTGTCTTTTTGGTGGAAGGCAAAAAGTTCAAGTTCTGCAAACTTGGTCGACACAGTGGTTGAGTTCCCAGCATTTGGCAGTGGTTCCGAGACCAAATATCGCAGAGCTAGTGCCTTCAGGTTTGTTCCATCCACAACCATGGTTTTTGTGGCGGTCTGAACACATTTTCCCAGGAAAAACACTAGCATTTTCATGCCGATAGGCATCTTGACACGGGCAAATAAATAAGCCTTACAAGTAGCCTTAGCGTTTGTGGCATCATGGAAGGATGCCAACCTTTAATGCCGGGTAGGATACTCAGTGGGGACATGAATTACTTTTCCTTTTTCTTTTTTCTCTTTTTTTTTCTATTTCACGACTTGAATCAGAGTGATTTCACAAATTAATAAGTGCCAGTAAAAAATGTGGAGCTCTGCTTTTAGGCTTGGCTAAATCTGTGTTTTTTTTTCTTAAGTACTGAGCCACTATGACAGCTGCAAGCCGATAATCACAGCCATGCAGCTTTTCCTTTCCACAGGAGCACTCTATGATGAAATGCAATTTTTTCATCTTTTTCAAAGTGTGAAGGCAACTCAGTGAGAATATAGGCAATATGTTCCTTAACATTGTCAAGAGGCTCTGTAGGTGAGACTTCGTTGTTTCCTGTTTGAAATAAGATTTTTGTGATTTTATGTTTGTGAATAGCCACTGGTCTATCTCCCACCAGTTGCTACATGTAATTTTAATCCTATTGTGTTTATTTGAAATATTTGCTCCGTTTAGTGGCATGCCTGAGAACTAATTGGGTGTAGCTAAGTGCATTGACCACCATAAGCAATATTTTACATTTTTTCATCTTTTTTACATCGTCCTCCAAGTAAATTACAACATACCATATTATCATTGTTATTTTTATGTAAAATTCTATTGTACCATGAACCATGTAGCGCATAATGATCATAATAGTCATTATAGATTTACACAATCGTGTTAAATGAACATTGCACATGATTGTATACTGTAAACTTCTCAATATACCCCCCCTACCCATTACGTAAGCCGAGGAAAACTCATTCTGTACGTAGTTTTTGGACAGTATGCAATGCCTACCTAAACCAAGGTCTGCTAGTGATTTCTCTTGGTCAAAGAACATTGTGGCAGGCACACGTAGAATTCCACCAATCTGTTCTTTGAGAATTTCCTGAAGCTCCTCTGCCCGTCAGTTGCAAGAACCCGTGCTCTGCATTCACTTCTCAGCTCTTCTTAACGAAGATCTTTAAATGGTTTGAAATCGGCACCAACCTTTCTTAAGCTTGTCTGAGAGAGTAAGGTGAGGTTTTGAAAGGAAAACTGCAAGATCTCTGTACTTCCTTGCATCGCCACTCGAACTGGCACATCCAGCATTTCCCCCTTTTTGTCCACTGGGCTCAAATTGTTGCTCGGGGCCATCACCATGAAAAAAAAATGCACTATGTCAGTAATTTCGGCTCCATTTGATGTGGTGATTTTAATATCTAGATTCTGTAAATAGGCCTGTCTGTTGTTAATGTAGGCCAGCTGATGAACTTTACAAGAAGCACATCTCCCCAGAATATAGACATGAGGTCTCTCAACTACAGCCTGCACATCAATGTCTCCTTTACCCTTAGCCTTCATTTCTTCATTGGTGAAGTATAGGGCCTCATCATAGACTGAATTAACTGTGAGTAGCAGGTGGCCATGGTTGAACGGGGTTGAGTTGTCAGCCCAGATCATAAAGTGATGCTTTCTTTCCATTGCTTTTAACCTCTCTTTAGTCTCGAATTCACTTTCTTCCCGTTTGCATCCTTGCCAAGATGCATAAGTCTGGATCTGACTGCAGCGACTGTCATAGCAGTGAAGTTGTCATCATTTTGAATTCGTAGTAAACCCTGTGTTTCGTGCTCTTTAATAATGCGTGTCCTTATTTCTAGAAGAGGAATCTTACGGCCAGATACAGTGAATCTTTCAGTCCTGAGTGTACCTTGTTTTGGCAGCGACACCTTTTTGAATGTTTGGGGGTCAATCATTTCACCGAGAATGAACTCACCACTTTCATTTTTGCTCTAAATATAAAACACAACATGAATTAACGAATTCTGTGTTGCATATGCCTGGGAGTATTTTGGACAACCATGTAACATTGTAATCCAACACTAGAGAACCTAAAAAAGCAAACTTACAAAATTAGCCTGTACAAAGTTTGAAATCTCTCCCTTAAAACCTTTAATAGATTGAAGAGTAATGCATGTATAGTTATATTTTGATTCATTAAATCAGATGAGCTCTCTGGGAAATTGGCCATAATTATAAGAGCTCTGCATCTTTGTGGGATCTATCATGACAAGTCTTGAGAATACATTGCAAGCATCATCTACAATTCAGTAGAGATTCATGGACCCTGAGAGTAAAAGTAAATAAAATCTTTTTAGATACATTTAGTTTAGTGCAAACTATACTAACCATTAAAGTGCATATGAAGCGAAATTTGTTTTTACACAGTTGTAAAATTTATCATTTGAAATATATGATTCCAAAGTTTGAGATGTCTAGGATAAAAATTGGCGATTTTATGAGCGCTGAAAGTTGGGCTGTTTTGCCTTGAAAAATGGCATTCAAATCGCGCGGCCAAAATATCACGTGACAACAGCCTGTGACGTGAATTTGGGTACACAATATGGCAGAAAGAGAGAAAGAAGAGGCAAGAGGACGGAGAAACTGCGTTGCTCGCACCCCTAACGGTCGAAGTTGAAAAAAATAAGAGGAAAAAGGGATTTCAAATGCATTAGTTTCCAACTGATCCGGTTGTGAGGGTAAAGTGGTTCAAATTTGTTCGAAAACACCGGCCCGACTTTAAAGATCCCAGTGACTTCCAAGTGCACTGTGCTCTGCGCCTCAATTACAAGGAATGTTCAGTACTTGACTGGTTTGAGAGAGTCTAGTTATCCTCTAAATCACAAACAAATAAATGATCTGTTTAATTCGAACAGTACTGATGGGTTTCATTCAGCAGCATCATTATCGTTCCTTCCCCTCAAGTTTCAATATCAGGGTTATCAATAAAACTGAATGCTGTGAAAAACATAATGTAATCTCGATACATTTGCATGAAAGAGCAGCATAACTGGATATATCCTATGGGTAGTATGTAGCATGTTATGGTGACTGGACTGAGTGCAGTACAGTTCAGGAAGTCATCAGACAAGTAATTTGAAATTGGCCAAAAGAGTGGTCGGGATGCAAACCTCCTCATAACCCCGGGGGGGGGGGGGGGCACTTGACCCATGTTTTGGTATAGGGCTGCTACTGAGGGATTGAAAACCTGACCTTGTTTAAGACAAGAAAATGCCCAAAATACCTGCCCTATTTAAGACAACACCCTTCATTTTAGGTCCTTGTATAGGACAAATGACACAAAATACAATCTGTTCAGGACAGACAGAAAAAATTATATACCCTGTTTAGGACAAAGAGGCCAAAAGCCATACCCTGTCAAGCGGCACATCCCTGTATAAGTCAGCCCCCCCCCCCTCACACCCCGCCCTTCCAGGCTTATAACTCAGACCAAAGGTCATTTCCCTTTAATTTGATCCATTGCAATTTTAACCTGATATTCAAAATTCCCATTTTGGCTTTGCTTTCCCTTGAAGGTTCCAGAAATTGGGATTTCACGGGGCAATGATGTTGTGCAAATAGCAAAAGCACGATTAGAATGTCTAAGTGAACTTCTTTATAGTCAAAACTTTAGATAAATTTTATCCGTTTCACAGACAGTTGAGAAACTGCCCATCTCACTGAACCTGATTGGAATGACTGATGCATATATTGCTAACCCCTTATTGGGCACCTACGTGGTTGCACTCCAGCTCCCTAGCAACAGGTGCACAGTAAAGGCAACGATGCACAAGCACTGCTCGCGTATTGAAGTCCTTCCACTTGGGCTTCTCGATTCCTTTGTCGTCTTCAACTTCGGATAGTGGTTCGTTCTCACCTGATTTGATGGTAAATTACTTCAACATCTTGATTTCCCTCCTCTGCAATATCCTTTTCGTCACGGCTACTCGATGATTCAGACATTTATTACCCATTTCCGAATCACTGGACATGGTTTTCTCCTAAAAATCCCCCTTCGTGACAAAATCAGTGAGCGTAAACAAAACCTCTGTCCCTAAAATTATTTCACAACCCAGGAATTTCACAACAAACTCGATCCAGTCCTCTGACCATTTTTCGGGGCAAAATGGCCCAACTTTCAGCGCCTGTAAAATCGTCAATTTTTGTCCTAGCCATCTCAAATTTTGGAATCGTTCATTTTAAACGATATATTTTACAACTATGTAAAAACAAATTTGGCTTCATATGCACTTTAAGGTTTCCCATATTTCATTGTTTGTTCTTGGAACTGGTACTGAAATCTCTCCACCTTGCATTTGGATTATTTTCCGTCTGGCTGCTGGTTTTTCCTGTCTGAATTGGTGGAATCTGGATAATTGCACTCCTTTACCTTCCAGGAACTCCTTAACAACCATATTTCCCAGTTTCGGTTTTTCCATCACACCATACTGACGAGCAAGTTCTGAGTACTTGATCTGAAAAAGAAGTATACATCTTTCTTTTTTTTGATTAGTTAAATTTCTCTCTGACCTTTCATTCATTTGAGATCTATCAATTTTGGCTTCAGGGTAATGACTGTTGGTACAAGTTTATGATTGGCTATGTGTATGGGATTACCAACATACACAAAACCCTATTCCTAACAATACTTCTTTACTGTTTGTAAATATTCTAAGTTTATTATTACAACGATGATCTATTTTGTTTGTATAATTATAGCTTTAAGCATTTTGTAATACACATACTCATACACAGTGTACATCATACTGTATTCATGTTTCATAAATGATAGCTTATCAAAAATCGAAGAAATTGAGGCAAGTGTAAGCTTAACTTTATAAAAACAGCATAACAATCTACGGTATTATTGAAACAATAAGACAAAAAATGGTTATTATCATTTATAATAATAGTAATTATAATAATATTACTTTAAAAATTAAAATATTAAAATATTAAAATAATACTTTAAAAATTAATAAGAATACAGATAATGTCAGCAGTTATCTGCATAACAAACCAAATTATCATAACATGAATGTAACAGAAGAAAATAAATATCTGGGCAGAGAGCATACTTGACAAGTCCAGTTGTGAGCCTTTGCGTGCATCACAGATAGGGCAGGTTTCACTAGGCCTGCCTCGGAGCCACCTACTTCAGCTGCCCACTTCCAATATTTACTGTGTCCTCCCAAAAGAAGTTGACACCAGCAAGAAGCATTTTTTGGGACTGCAGGAAGTTGGCATATAAATTTCCCCTTGATACATGTTGACTGTTCACTGTGCAAGTCCATGACAGCAACAGCTATTTCCAATCCGGTTTCGTTTAATTTCCCTCTTTGTCTAGCTGTGTTCTGTTCTGCCTTCCAATGAGATTCACCGTGCATGCTATCTTTGACATTCTAGGACACAGTTTTCAGGGACCTAAATCCTCTCTTAGTGTGTGTTCAAATGCTCATGTTTTGCTAAGATGTGTACAGTGAACACGTACTTTCAGTAAAAGCCTCAATTCCATAAAGCTATTGAATCTTGAGGACTGAAAGGGTTTATTGATCAATAAACTCAAACACAACAACAATTACTGCCCATGAACATTATTTACCTTGAAAGTGAACGTAAAACATGAAATTATGATCCTACGTTTTGACCGTGGTGCCTTGGCATAGACTCCTTTTATACGGCCATCAACAATATACACACAACACAGAAACCAGACGCTTTGTACCTTCATTTTCTAGATCGTCTCCGTCTGGACTTTTGTTTGAGCATTCCTTTACTTTTTTTCGAGTCAGCCCCTCTTTTCAGTAATGAAGAAATAAACGTTTAATCAGTTGAGTTTATAAATATTATTTATCTTTCTATTTGATAAATAAAAGAAAATTGTCCAAGCTACATGTTGTATGCTACGGTATGTTAGTTTCAGTTAGACTGGAACAGTAATACTTACCGGCCTACATTAGGTGTTGAGATCGGCAATTTTTTCATCTCCTCGTACGATTGCAACAACTTCCTGGTATGTTTCCTGACTGCCTACATTCCTTGTTGAGGTCGGCGATTTTTTCATCTCCTTGTACTCCTGGCATGTTTCTTGACTGCCTACATTCCTTGTTGAGGTCGGCGATTTTTTCATCTCCTTGTACGATTGCAGCAAGTTCCTGATATGTTTCAGGGTGTGAGAAGAACTGAAGACTGTAGCTTGTGATCCGTTGGCTCTTACAAAACTTCACAGGATTGGCGGCATTTTTTTCCAACTCAGCAAAACACTCTCGATTCTAGTGAGCTATTTTCTGTGCTTTCTTAAACTTGTCCTTAAAGAAAGAAGTTGAGGATTCCCGTGAAGGGAATCTTCTGTACTGAGGTCATCTTGAGCATGCACATTCAGCTAAATATATAATCATTGAGTGAATTTACATTATATGTTCAATACAAGTTGCCACTAAATAAGACCTACCCTTCATTTTCTCTTTAATCCTTTTTAGCTCTCCCCTCTTGTCGGTTAACTTTTCCCATAACTACTTTACAGTGTTGTTCAGCTTCCTCTTCTCATTCATCAAAGCACAGCAACTGGCGCTTTGCTCTGCAGGTTCAGTTATTGCTAAACACGAACCATCACCTTCACTAACTTTCACCAGATCAGAAACGTCCATTCCCTCCACAACCTGCACTGGTTCCTCTTGCGTGGACAGTAGAGGGGTAGAATGTCTCCAGGGCAATCCTTTACTCTTCCTACGAGGCTTCAGCTCAGGCTCATCACTTGTATCTGGTTCAATCACGCTGCTGCTGGCACCACTTTCAAAACTTTCCATCGGATCTTTCCGTCTCTGAAATAATGGAAACACAGGGATTGTATTTGCAGGAACATGCAGTAGACTTGGCGAACTTTACCGGATAAAAAGGGAAATAAATTACGATGAAAGAGAAAAACCTAAGCTCAGGCATGCTGACTGATGCTGAGAAATATATCTCACCTTTCATTTGCTTCACTGACTTTCAGCTGATGTTTGTTCACTAGAAAGAACGAGCATGTTTGGTAGGGAAAACACAAACTTCCATTCCGTCCCTTTTCAGCCTTTGCTCCAAAGGCTTGTCCGAGTTGTCAGTCAAACCAGCAGACCTGTTCGAGTAATGTTCATCTTTGAAATTATCAGAGCACACCAATGAGCACGTTTTAATTTCACGAAATCCACCCACTTTCTCCGTCGTTTTTGTTTCTGCAGATCTTTGCTTCCATAGAAAGGTGTTGGACATAGCTGAGTACCTTTCTCTTTTTTTCTTTCGTTGCTGCAGCCAAAAACCACATTTCTCAGGCATTTTCCACCTCTCACAGAAGTCACAATGGGTCAAAGCTCACTCGTACGATCGAACTCCCTGTTTAACGTCTCAAATTGCACTCAACCCAGACCCTATAGGCTAATTATGTGGCTCGATAATGGGTCTTCACTTCTCGATTTTCATACAACACCCGTATACAAGAAAGATTTACTCATACATCCATTTACTGTTTAACATTTTCAAGGGACAGCAAAAAAGGGAAGTACTCTTCAGTTTCTATTCAAGATAAGTAATACAAAAAAATTGCTTTTTTTATGTTCTGTGCAGCCGGGTCGGAAAAATAAACAGAAAACAAAAAACATTCAGACTTACTGTGCAGGTAAGATTTTGACACCCATAGTTGGCAACACATATTTCTGCAAAAATAAATAAGACAACGGTGATGGGATGCTCTGCTTAAATAAAGCTTACTCCAGTAACAAGGATTACAACAACATTAAATTACCTACCACAGAGGGTGCGGTGAAAAAGATGACAATAATTAGGTAAATTTAGATACTCATATCACAAAAAATTGCTTATCAAGTAT
Organism: Siderastrea radians; assembly: GCA_964017195.1. Classification (NCBI taxonomy): domain Eukaryota; kingdom Metazoa; phylum Cnidaria; class Anthozoa; order Scleractinia; family Rhizangiidae; genus Siderastrea; species Siderastrea radians. The sequence goes on from OZ024888.1 coordinate 33,160,452, forward strand.
AAAATGTTGCAGGTTTGACTGTGAACAAGGTCAATATTGTCTTATTAAGGATGGAAGGATTTGTTGTTCTTGTAGCTCGGGAAGGCCAACAATAGCAGCATGAAAGAAAACCATGGCAGAATGTCACTGATCTGCATAAAAGAATTTTTTGAGACAGCTTAAATCTGGATTCACCGAAGCTACCTGTAGGTAAAACCCATAGCCATACATTTTCCCAGTCCACATGTTAACAGCTTTTTGCATCAGTGCATGTCGACAGCCAGCCACCATTGCTCTGGCCTCATTCAGTTTTTGTAATGATTTGGCTTTTGACTTAGCAGCCTGTCAGTGCACTTGACCACATGACCTTACAAAGGTCAACTTAACATAACATAACATAACTTTATTATTTCTATAGCGCAAAAATCCATGCATATATGATCTAATGCGCTTTATATAAATAGTTATCATAGTATTACAACAATAATGTACTTATAAACAATCGATGTCATTGAGATCGCTTGAAAACTTAAATAAAAAAAAAATTAAAAGCCCCCAATACACATTTCGCCCCTGTCTATCTTATATAAAAATCTATGTTAAAAACACTACGAACACAAATTATATGCTAATTAAAAAAAATGAGTTTTAACTGTGACTTAAAACTTTTTAAATTGTCCAAAGTTCTCAAATCATCTGGGAGGGCGTTCCACAAAGTTGGTGCAGCGGCAAGGAACGCCCTGTCTCCTGTTGTCTTCTTCATTTTGCGTGGCTGATCGAGCAGAAAGTCCTTTTTATTTGAACGAAGCATATAAGTTGACTTTGGCTTGAGTCTTATTAACTGACTAATATATGTGGGGGCACTGCCATGTATAGCCTTGAATGTGAATACAACTATTTTAAACATTATACGGTACTTAACAGGTAGCCAATGTCAGAAACATACATACACACTTGCATGCATGCATGAATGCATGCATACAACAATAACAATTACTTCCAATATTAACATCCATGAAATTTAATATATCTACATAGAAAAATAAGCTTAAATTCATTGGTGACACTTCACTTGCAGATTTGCAAGAGTCACACCAGCTGGCGGATGTGCAGACCATTCGGCCTACAAGGAAACAAAAGCATTGTAGACAATGTTTCTTACATATTCGAAATTGAATGAATTTTGAGTGAAATGTTCATTTCTGATATGCTATGTCACTATTCGCAATAAATTGTTGAATGTTTATTAATGATACCCATGCAAGCACTTCACATGCAAAAAAATCAAGTGATTAATAACAAATGTATGTGAAAAATAATGTACTTGTAAGTTGGTCATAAAAGGATAACAAGAACTAGCTTTGGAACTAAAAATGGTGGCAAAAAGCGTGAAAGGACAATGGCTTGAATGGGTTTAAACCCATGACCTTTGCAGCCATGTGCAAATGCTGTACCACTGAGCTATCAATCCCTTATAGACAGCGCATTTGTTTGCTTATCACCTTTGCAATCACTTTTTGATTACAGATTATGACAGTCACAAGTACTTTTTTGTACATCACAAGGTTTAAAACAGTGAAACACAAAAAATGTGCTAGCAGAAAAAGTATCTGTGCTCATTAAACATGATGCGCACTATTTTCTAATTGGTACTTACACATAGATTGTGAAGGTACAACTTTCAGCGAATCATTTTTGCAATTGGGGCAGTAAAAGGGAACAAAGTCACATGGAACAAAACGAGCCAAAATATTAAAATCAAGTATTAATAAAAATTAATAGTCATATATAATGTGGTTCATATTTGTCGTTGTTGTTGTCACAGACAGTGTCTATCATTATTACAAAAATGTTTTACATGCTGCTGTTTCAAGTGTTAGTATAACTGACCGTTAAGGGCTTCATGTACCTGTACATTTGTTGGTTCAAATCTTTCTTTCGCTGGTGTTAGACTCATTACCATAACCTAAAACTTGGCTAATTTGAACATTCTCAAACCAAAGAAAAAGAAAGATGAAAGATTACTGACCCTAGGGAGTAAGTCCTATGCGGCTGCAATCATTAACAAGACAGTGCTACTAACCAACAGAAAACAGTTATCCTTGAGAGTCAAAAGCTTCAGTTGCCAAAATGGGACTAAAAGAATTCCCATTTCTAGCTTCTCTGTTATGGATTGGATTCTGATCATGTGCCTGTATGTCACACAAAGAACAAAACAGGATTCCATGAGCACAATCAACACAACGTATTATACACTGATCACTTTGAGCAATGTTGTGGAGAGGAAAAGGCTTCTTGGCAAATAGCATCATAGGCTAGATTTGAAATTCCTGCGAATCGAAGCTCAAAAGGTCATTTGAGAGGCTGAGCACAGCTTGATTAATTTTTTTTCGGGCTTCTGACTGAATACATATTTTACTCACGAGCCATCTCGCTCGGTTTGTACAATGTTTCCACATCCTGTCATTTAGCTGTCAAGGCTTGTCAAATCTCCTAGGCTTATTGGCTGTTCGCTTGAATGAACTTGAAACGGCGCTCATTTACGACAAGATCTGACTTACTCTGAATTAAATGGGTGATCTTTTTGGGTTTTCACAGATGTTAACAAACAAGACGAACTGCCACTGTTAGTTTAGAAAAAAAATTATACTGGTATTTCACTGGCGTTTTACTGGGATTCCCGGAAAGAAAGGATTTTGGGGGCTCCCAAGCACTCGTAAATTATTGAAGAAATGTCACACATGTTTAGTGGCTGCGAAGAAATTTGAGTTTTTTGAGGAACACATAGAACTGCTTTCGGAATCTTATTGGACAAAAAAATTTAAACCAAAAACTGCTTCGCTCATAGTTACTTAAATCACTTTCATCTTTTGTATTCTAACCAGAGACCATCGAGATTGAAAACAAACAAACACCAAACATGCTTTAAACTATGGGATACGTTTTACGGCTCCAAAGTAAGCTGGTATAAATTTAAGCGCTTTGTGGAATGCACAAAACTGTTTTTGGAAGCTTTTCAAATAAAGTAGTTTTAAAAATTAACAATTGCACAGAGAGATGGACCCTACCGTCAAAATAGAAATTGTCAAGTTGTCTCCGACAACTTTGGATGTCAATTTATCTCCAAATTGGACAATTGAAAAGTTACTGCACAATGAAAATTCCACACCAATAACTCACATGACATTTCCATGACAGCCTTCTTGCACATCAAATAATTTTTCTCCTATGGACTCTGGAAGGGCAATTTCTGTCCAAATTGGACAATTGAAAGTTTACTGCACAATGAAAATTCCACACCAAAAACTCACGACATTTCCATAACAGCCTTCTTGCACATGAAATAATTTTCCTCTTCTATGGGCTCTGGAAGGGCAACAGAAGCGGGGCAGACCCAATACAAAGTGGAGAAGGATGGCAGAGAGAGAAAGAGAAAGAGAAAGAGCTGGGTGGAAGAACTCGAGTGCGGTACACATTGCAGCGGCTGACAGAGCTGGTTGGCAGGAGAGTGTTGAGGCCTTATGTGCCACATGACGTGAAGAGGAAAGGCGAAGGTGATGGTTGTCTGGTCTAACAGTCTAACAGCTACTTCATCAAGGTCACCAGAAATATAGTCCCTCCACAGATGTTCAAGGCTTTCTATGATAGGGCCAACAAAAATATTTACAGTCCTTTTTTACATCCTTTTGTCTACAGCCTTAGGGCCCAAACAAAGGCATCTTCAAAATGTTTAGTCAAGGCACCCAGTCGGTTTAGTTCATCTGGAGAATAGTGGTTTTTCAAGTATCCTTACGTGTAATGATTTACGATTCCACCGACGTCTTTCTGCTGTTCATCATGTAGACCTTTGGTGCTGATGAAGTGCTTGAGGAGTAAATGAGTAAACCATTATTCTGATAAGAGTCACAGCAAATCCTTCGCACTCCTGAGATGACATAGAAAGAGCCAGAGGCCATGCCTTGTGCGACTTGTACATTCACATCATGTGACAAAGTTCAAACAAACAAATGAAACAGTAAATGGACAGAGCTGATGATGACATAAGACCGAGCCATGCTCACGAGTATTCTCAATTCAAAAATGCAAATAAGGTCCACTTCAACTGAAACTCTATATTTAAGTGTCACAACTTGCTGAATGCAACTTCAAAACTTTTGGTAATTGTGAAGAAGAGCTCCCCTCCACCGTCAGTCAACTGTTGGCGGACAAATGACCGATGGGTTACCGATAGATAAGTTTTACTATAAGTTTTAAAATATGTCTATATGTCCAGCAGCCGGATAGGATTTTCAAAATACTCTGTGTCCAGCAGTCAAAAATCTTTCCAGTTAGATGGCTGAAAATGTTATGATCTCCAGCGTAAGTCTGAGTCTTTGGCCGAGCTCAGCTCAGCTCATCCTAGCCTGAGACTTAAAAGGCTTGCCGCCAGCTTCCGGAAACAAATGCGAAAATACTGTGTCCGGCACTTGAAAAACGAAACCCCCCACCCTGGGACAGGGTGGGGATTAGAGGGGAATAGTAGGGGATTGGATACAAAATCCTGCTCAAGGAGATTGGAAGCGGTTTGTAAATTTAGCTACCCTGTGGGGGTGGGGCATAGGTGGGGATTTGTGCAGAGTCTGCAATTCCAACGTCAGCAGCTGCCCGTATGAATCTTAATCCTGCATGTGTTTCTTAAAGGATGATCCTCTCCTTGTCATGTCCTTTCAGTTTTTTGAAAGATTACAACTCCCTTTTCCTCTTGTTCGTCTTGGGGATTCCTATAACTGTTACTTCAGCTCCTTTCGGGCGTCCACATCTCAGCATTTTTGGAGGCATTTTAATGTGTTTTAATTTGGGTGTTGCTGGATTTTCTGTCTTGGTCTCTTCGTTTCGTGCGTTTATGTTCTCGCCTGCCTTCACTTTCTTTCTTCAGGCCTTTGTGCGCTTTTGTTTCGTCTCGTTTTTTTCCCATTTGGACCTCACTTTCTATATGCACTTCTTGTTCCACTTTCTTTCCATTGACGTCATGTCTGTGGGTTTTTGTATCATTCTTCTTGTTCATTTCTTCTTTTCCCTCAATTTCTCCCTTTTCTTTTTGTGTGTTACCGTCTCTCTTTAGCTCTTGTCCCACTGTCTTTCCATTTCATTCCAGTTTCTGGTTTTCTTCTGCGTAACAATTTAATTGTTCCTTTCTATCCGTCCTCCCTTTTTCTTCATTTCTTGTACTTTCCTTTGTCAGCTTGTTTTCCAAACTCTTTCCATTGGTTTCTCGTCTTTTTCTTTCCATGGCTTCTTCTTGTACTTGTTTCTCTTCTTCCATTTCTTGGTATGCTTTCTTTCTTCTTTCTTCTTTATTCTCGTACTTGACTTTCATTTTTTGCCTTGTTTTCTTTGTTATGCCCTAAGTTACATTAGGTTATTAAGAGAGCCCAAATGTTGGGTTAGGGGAGGAGTAGGTTGCACAACATTAACATTTCAATGGACAAAACGACAAAGAAAACTTGCTGATTTTTGGCCAAGGGCTTTGAGTATAATCCATGAACATATTTAAATTGGTCAATTTGTCAAATTGCTTCTGTGGAAGACAGAAAAAGCAGTTATCTTCCGCTAGCTACTCACACAACAAGAGTAGCTTTCTTTATCAAGGTCTGGCTGGGCTTGCCACGAATCGGCAAAATGTTACCCATGTGTGTTCTCGTCTTTTAATTTACAGTATTTAAGATATGAACACCAAAGGGTTGTTAAGTTGGGGGTTTCTGTATGTGCAACTGAGTAAAAGAACTAATACGATTGAATGGAAAATTGGCTTTGTTGTGTCATTAGTGGTTGTGGGGAAATTTTTAGTGCAGGAGGTTTGTTATGGGGATTGACATTTTGAGGGATGTAAAAATGTGGGAGTCAGAAGGATTTGTGAATGTGAGGAGCATATCACGCTCTGTGAATGTGATTTACAACGACCCCTTCTCGCTTCAATGATGTGAATAGCATGAATGAAAAATGCAAATCGGGATCTCAACAAACAACTGTCTTTTATTTGTTCAATTTCATTATACATTATGAACAATTCTCTTTTAATATTAAACGCAACTCAAATAAGATTAACTTCAAAATCCACTCCTTTTTTTCCGTTCAATAGAATACTCCAATAACTTCACCTTTTCAAGTATATCTCTCACTCCCTTCCCTTATTTTTTATCCTGCTTGATCCAGAAGTGCTACATTGTAGCACTTCCGGATTCTGTGTGGTCCTCATGCCCAGTGGCCAGCAGGTAAGACGGCCAAGCGGCTCTGGGCACGAGAATGCATTTTGGCAGGAAATTTCACATGCAGCCACACGTTAACCAGTTTATCAGAAGGAATGACTGTGGTTTGTAATTTCCGTTTCATGGAAACTCTGAAAATATTTCTATTTCTTCACATCTTGATTGAAAACCTCTATGCAGTTCTTGTTGATTTCCTACGTAATCATGTCTATTAGGCAACTTTAGCAAAGATATTCATTCTTCACGGATGGACCTCTTCTTTTAGCGTATTTTTCAGGAAACAGATTCCAATAAAAATCTAAAGCCTCTTTTGAATGTAGTTTGCACTTTTGCGTATAGTTTACAAATAAAGCCCAATACCATTTTTTTAACTAGCGGTTTTCGTCCATTCCAACTGCAATTATGCATTTCAACCCAGCACGAAGGAAAGAGTTGTCTAAAACTAGAGCCTCAATCGACTCTTCGGTACACGTTACAGCAAAGCGCAATCGCCATTTAAGTCTTTCTGGCTCCCCAAATAACCAGTACACTAGTTCTATTCATGTCAACTTCCATCATTATTTTAAAAAAATCATAAAATATCATAGCCTGAGAAAACAGGCGACCTTTCGTGAGGTCGCCACTTGAGCCCTCGCAAAACTGAGTGACGAGTGTAGAAATTCCATACTGATGATGTGCACTACTCAGATCTTGGAAGTGTTTCTGGTTACTTGTGTCACGAGGGAATTTTCTTCCAACCAATCAGAAGCACAACCAAGCTCTGTGTAGTGCACCTCATTACTATGGAATTTCTGCGCTCGTTACTCAGACGTCATTTAACGAGGGCTCAAGTGGCGACCTCACGAAATGTCGGTTGTTTTCATAGGCTAAAACTATTACTATTCTCAACATAGCAGTCAATGAAAAATACGATTCTAGTTTTAATACCGTTATTTTACTGTGCTGGAATTTTATGTTCTTTTCATCTTTCACATTGGAATAATATTTAAAGCATAATTACAGTAAACGTGATTATTTGTAAACATGAATTATACTTAACAAATATTGTTCATTAACTTCTTTTGACACCTATGTCAACACTTTCATCATAACACTTTTTCCCTAGTAAAAATTTAGAATTCTTGGCTTGCAAGTAACTAACTACCAGTAAATCCTCCTAATCTTGGAATGAATTTACAAAACAGACACATAAACTTGAAAACTCCATTTCAAACTACTTATCAGGCGTGATGGAACATGTATGTAATTTTAACAAACTTGAGATATCAATGGAAATACCTTCCACAGTGGCCATCTCATATTTACAATTTTCATATATACAAGATATATAGTTAGTTATGACAGTTACTTACAATGTCTTAGGAGAAACTATTTACAAATTATTATTTAAAAACCCCGTCTATTTACAAGTTTGTTATAGTAAGTCTTTTTCACATCTTAGAAATGATAACCATATCCTGTAGCAATTTTCATCTTGCTGGTTGGCTTTTCTGGGGCTATCCACGACTATTTTTTTTACCTACTTTCTACCTGTAAATAAATAAATAAATTAGAATTTTGCTCTGCCAGCTGTACCAAGTGGTTATATTTTCCACTGATTCCACATCGAATTTAAAAATGTTCGTTTGCAGCACCATGTATCATCTGAGGGTGGAACCACCCCGGGTTGAAAGTCGTCACTCTGCACAAAAAAACAAAAAAATGACACAGAACAACCAAATGAGAGTTAACGTAATTACTGCTCAATCTTCTTAATATTAACAACCGTAAAAACCATTGCTTCAGTTCCCTATCTTACCACACGTGTAAAATACGTACATGACTGATTCTCATAACATAATAAGTGCACAAAAAGAAGAGCCATTAAAACTCTTAAAACTCATTAAAACGCCTCTTGAACTTAGATTTATATTGGGTAGGCAGTGACAACTTGGTAATGTGTTCTTCTTGTTCTTGCGTCCATTCCTGGGATGGTCACCACCCTCAGTCTGTGGACTATTTGATGCTGCAAGTTCCCTGTCTGTTCCAAAAAACCTTCTGCGCAATTCTAGTTGTGTAAGATTTCTCGAATACTTCAGATGCTCCTTGAATGTAGGATAGACCAGGGGAAGCAATGGTGTCCTCAATTACATTTAAAACTTGTCGCCGTGTAAAACGTCAGTCAAAAACAGTTGTCACATGGCCCGTATGATTTAAATTGGCTGCTCTTCTTGCCAATGAACGTCAACCAGTATGATTAAATCGCCTTAGGATATGGTTATGACTTCTAAAATGTGAAAAGGTGGTGTTTAAATCAAAGTATCAACCGGGCCGTAATGCATAAATGCCATCTTTTATAACAAGCTGAACTTGCAACTTTGTTTTGCCACTGTCAATCAAGGTTGTCAGTTTCAAAACGTTGAATTGTCAAAATCCTATAATGTACGTAAGGTAAGAACAACTTAATACGAATTGAACTAGAAATTCTAAACTAATACAGCTTCCGTCTTGTTGATCAACCTGTAAAGGACTACAATGAACTCTACAAAAGTTTTGTTTTAACACCGCTTTGTGAAGATTTTAACTTCGTTTTCAGAAACACAGTTTGTCTGAGCTAGTTTATTTCTGACATGAGCACTACAGAAGCAGCAAAAACTTGAATAAACATTTGAATAATCCGTGAAAAAGACACTGACTTCCCCCTTATTAAACTCTGTCATCAGTAGGCACACGTGTCAAAATAAAAATAGTTAATTCAGTGTTAATTTCCTTCTGCAAAACTAACAAAATATATTCTGTCAATATATTGTGTTTGCCGTTGGAGAAGAAGGAAGATGCTAGGTGTCCTGAAAAAGATTTCGGCTGTTATTTGGTGGCCACAACAAACTTTGGCGAGGTTAAAAACCATTACACCATCTTCTGAGCTGGAGACTACAGCAAATGCTGATATTCAAGAGCCTCCCCCGAATAAAAAGGTTTGAAATGTCATTTTAAAAACTAGAAGTAGTTCTAACTCGAGTTATACCCTGTTTTATTGATAATCGCTGCATCAAATGCCCTCAAAGAAAACAAAATAATTAAACTATACATTGCTACAAACATTTGCAAAACTGAAACTATACATAAGCTTGTGATGAAAACTGCAAAAAGCAAACTATTAATAACGATCTTTAAATCATCTTTAAAACGCTATACAGCCATGTATTGTGACCACAGTCACTGAAAAGGGCTTTCTTCCCAGCTGGATTCAAAGCCACTGCAGGTCTGCAAGTCTGCAGCTCTGCAAGTCTGCAGTCTGCATGTGTCGTACACCAGCCATATAATACTCACACAAAATGATAATTCTCTTTTGACAGCCTGACCAGGAAAATCTACTAAAATCGCAATTGCATGCATCAGCCGGTTTTGATTGTCACAAAGGGCTACAGTGGTGGTCTAGCAAAGAAAATATATCGTAAAACTGAAACGATGAACACATGTTGCACCACATCATTACAAATGGCGTGACAAAACAGAATATTTCTCTGGTCCTGTTTTAGGTTTCGTTTCCTGGCATATGGTGACAAGTTGTGCAACCTAAACCCTTTGCGTTGCTGGCATTCGACAGAGCCAAAAGGAGGTTACCCGTAAAACAGACATGCCTGCCTTAAAATTCCCGCACTTGCACTGACTGCGCTCATTCTTTCCTGTAATAATTTTTGCTTCACGACGTGATTGCTTTTCTCATAATCTTTATGTCTGTCATGCTATTTTAAATAACCGCAAGGACACATACCGATTGTACTTGTTGATATAATTCTTCACGTTGCTGACAGAAATGACTGGCGTAAAATAACGCGTTTAATGAATGCATACTGTGATTTTTTTCATGGCCTAGGTTCCTTATGACTGGAAAGTGTAGCTTGTAATCCGTTGGCTCTTACAAAACTTCACAGGATTGGCAGCAAAATGCGCTCGATTCAAGTGAGCTACTTTCTGTACTTTCTTAAACTTGTCCTTTAAGAAAGAAGTTGAAGTATTGTGATAAGATGCTCTGAGACTAGTAGTAAAACGGGCAAAACAAACAAGACTTACATAAATCAAAATTAGACATTGTACTTAGAGCGTTGCATCCAAAGGTTCTGTCAATAAAACCTCTCACTTTCTCGTCAAACTTCCTGTCACTTCCAAGTTGAGGCAGATAGTTTTTAATCAGGATTCTGAGATTTCATCTGGTACATGGGCTCTCTCAGGGCACGCTTTTGGGCATTTCATTTCGAGCACCAGCAGACCACCAGCATGTTGGCAGAAGGGTCAGAACAAAAGATAGATAATTCAGTAATGAAAAAGATTAAACAGTTGTTACTTCTGAGTTTTTACAGTGAGGAATTTTGCCCCAGTACATTTCGTCCCGACTGTATTGGTAGTGTCAGTTTGACCACTATCCCTATGAGGTAATGATTAACCAGCCAGTTGGCGAGATGTTGAGGGCTTGAAAAGCTCAATTTATAGCTTGGAGATCAGTTTGCATCTCATCAAAACTAATAAAAATATTACATTTGATGTTCTTAAATTAGGTACAGAAAAGTTATTTCTAATGCTGCCGATTTTGAGCAGACAATTTATCAACAAATTGAGTATTCCATGACATTAGCTGATTGTGACAGAGACAGTGCCACAGAGTCTTGAAAAAAATGGTGGGATTGTTTTGGTTTAGTATATTTTCGTCCCTATTGTATCACTTTTACCAGGACTCAATGATTAACCATCCTTGGGAAACGTATGGGCTCGGGAAGCTCGAGTTTTAGCTTGGAGAGCACTTTGCATCTCGTGGAAGTAATGGAATAGAATTTTCCATTTAACGTTATTGATTTAAATAAGTAAAAGCAGCGCCACTTATTTCCTCCCCTGGTGCCTCGCCCTCACTCTTGTGAAAAGCAAATTCCTTTGGGACAATTTGGATACAGAGCATTAAAGTGGAAAAGGCGTCAAACATTGACGAAACATCAAAGGGCGGCTTCAATAACACAGCAAATACAAATATAACGCTTGGAAAACAGTATTTGTCATGAAGGTGTGATTTTGTCCTTTACAAGTAATTTCTTCGCTAATGTTAAGTTCCATAACAAGTAAGGGCAAGTAAAATTAGCAAAACAAAACAAAACAAAATGGACTACACTGCTGTCACATAGCCCCTTTACTTGCAGCAGTTTCTTTTTTGGTTATTTTACTAAGGCCTACTATTTTATGCACCAAGAAGAACCATTAAGGACACTGTCAGGAACAGAACTGTTTAATTTCATGCAAACCATCATGGATGGACCTTTATTTCCTCCTTGCATGTGCACTGGCATCAGAACCAAAATTTCTCAGGTCGATTGGTTACTCCAGCCGCAAAGGAGCGCCGCTAGAAATTGCCGACAAATTTGGATGTCAATTTCTGTCCAAACTGTACAATTTAGAAGTTTACTGCACAATGTTCTGCCATTTCCATGACAGCCTTCTTGCACATCAAATAATTTTCCTTTTCTATGGGCTCCGGAAGGGCAACAAAAATGGGGCAGAACCCAATCCAACATGGAGAAGGGTGGCAGAGAGAGAAAGTGTGGCATGAAAGAAGTGGAGTGAGGTACATATCGCAGCGGCCGACAGAGGTGGTTGGTGGGAGAGTGTTGCCAAGTGGCATGAAGACGGAAGGTGAACGTGAAGGTGATGGTTGTCCGAAGTCTAACAGTCGAACGGCTACTTCATCAAGGTCACCAGAACGATAGTTTCTCCACAGATGTTCCAGGCTTTCTATGACAGGGCCATCAAAAACATTTTACAGTCCTTTAATTCGCTCTTTTGTCTACAGCCTGTAGAGCCAGAACAAAGGCGTCTTCCAGTTGGTTTAGTTCATCTGGAGAATACTGGTTTTTCAAGTATACTTGTGTGTAATGATTAATGACTCCACAGAGGTCTTCATGCTCTTCGTCACTAAGACCTTTGGTGTTGATGAGGTGCTGGAGAAAAAGGTCTGATAATGAAGACATTAAATCAGTAAATGTAATAAAAGAAGCAGCATTTATATAAATTTATATAAACTGTACTTAAGAAGTAAACCATTATTTTCTGTGTCTTAGACCGATAAGAGTCACAGCAAATAGTTCCTACTCCTGAGATGGGATAGAGAGTCATAGGCCATCCCTTCTACGACTTGTGCATTTTTCACATGTGACAAAGTGCAAACAAACAAATAAAATAGTAAATGGATGCAGGTGATGATAACAGACTGAGGCGTGCTCATGAACAGAAGGTGGAATAACAAAGGCAAGGCAATGCAATGCCGCTTGAGTTGTACGAACTATCAGTTGTCCAAATACCAATATTAAGAAAAAGAAGGGGCCCGTGAGATGTTAAGTCACGAGAATGGCTATTGACAGATTGGTAATGGATGCTTCCCATACAAATGCCTTCTAAACTGCGCAATAGAGATCTTCACACAAAAACAAGGCTGTGATACCAGTACTGGGTTTATGTTGAATAAGCATTGCAATATTGCCAATATCGCCAATAAAATCCTACCACAAGAAGTAACACCCCAAGTATTTCTTCATTTGGTACCTAGTGAAACCACAAGAATGTTTTGCATTTCTTATGATGATGTTTATTGGCTTTTTAAGACATTTACAATTCAATTATGCTACACAGATATAAATAAATAAATAAATTTACATTTAAGCCGCTAGATCAATTTCCTGGGAGGGGTTTTACACCCCTCACTTTATAACAAGTGTGTGCCACAAAGGTTCTTAAACCCTGACCCTATCATTTTAACGGGTAGTTCAGTTTTAGAGCCATATCTTTTTTCGCTTAGTGGCGTTTACATGGCACCAATTTTTTCTAACACAAAAATAGATCTAAGGATCACACCAGAATCACCAAAAAGGGCAGAATGGACACCCAATTTTAAGGACTGAGAAGCTCATACAGGCTATTTTGCTTATACACTGGAATGCTTTTTTGTTGTTTCTCTCCACTGCTGTTTGCTGGCCAGGTTTCTGCTTAACAGTGATATGAGGAAATCCTTTACAGCTTTCAGGCCCATGGTCAGACAAGGCTTGGTTCAGCTTATCAAGAGAGCCAACACGACGTGCAAATAAGCCCTAGGAACCCAGCAGCTACTCACAGTTTCGCATCTCACAATGCGGAGAGCAACGATTAATGCTGCTAAGGTCTTCTTCAGGAAGAAATGTATGTCATCACGTAGACCTGTGGGTCTTTATACAGATGAAAAAGCAAGAATTAAAACAATAAATTATGAACATGGTAACCTGATTTGATGGCAAAATGCCCTGAAACAAACGGGCTTTAACAAAATGTTGTCACTAACCCTAACCAATTGATCCAACATGGCTACCTTTTACAGCATTACACTTGTCAAGATTTAAATCAGGGTCTCTTTCTGACTTCACGTTTGACAATCCACAGTAGAAAAATAAGGCCAGGTAAACGCCATTTAGTACCTCATTTAAGTCGTCAAGGAGTGACATGCAAGTACTTTTATTGTGCAACACTGTGCACTCACCTGCCAATGTTAATCTTGGATCGTAGGCAGTCAAGATAAGTTTCACCAGGACCAACTCCGAGACATGTGCATGGCAAGAAATTAATTAAGATAATTGAATTGTAACACGTTGATCTACTATTAAAATAATTTTTATTATTTGTATAGATGAGGTCCAACATGGAGCTGGGGCCAGGTCACTACCAAACAGCATGCTCGGTGTAAAAGTATGGCTAAAGAAAAAAAAAACACACAGAACTTTGTATTGTGCCCCTTGCTACCAAGAACATAGTCTTTGCCATCATTTTTCCACAGTAAAAGCAGAAAAGTTTTATAATCAAGAAATACTGCGAAGTAAAATTAATGAAAACAGAATCACCAAGTCTTTAGGTGTGAAAAAGCTAGTATTGCAACACCACATCTAACTGTATAATGAAATTTCTCAATTAAAACCATTACAGGCAATCAGTTGTTAAGTTATACTGAGAAGGACCTCCTACTTCTTTCTTTCATCATTCCTTTGGAACGATGAGCATGATGATCATGTTATTAGTGTTAGCAAAAAGCTGTGATCAGTATATAGCATAGTCCCTAGTGTAGACAGTAATAGCATAGTCCCTATTATTAACTAGGCAATACACGTTGCCCATTGGGGTGATTGGTTGACTTGTTACTTTATTTTATGACCCGGTAAAGTCAAAGAAAAGGGATGAAACGTGACAAAAATGACGTCAACGAACCAAATACAAAAAATGTTCTGTTCCAATTGCAAACTTTTCAGAGAAAGAAAATCACAACGACATTGTGCGATGACATAAAGATAATCCCTCAATTCACTCTCTTATTAATGAACCCTGGACTTCCATGTCCGACCTGCTTACACAAATTAACTCTTTCGACCAGACAAATTGTCTTAAGCACTGAAAATCCATATATGCAGCGCCACTTATTTCCTCCTCTGGTGGCTCGTCCTCACTCTTCTCAAAAGCAAATTCCTTTGGGACAATTTGGATACAGAGAATTGAAGTGGAAAAGGCGTGAAAAAGTGACGAAACAGAAGGGCGGTTTCAATAACACAGCAAATACAAATATAACGCTTGGAAAACAGTATTTGTTTGTCATGAAGGTGTGATTTTGTCATTTACAAGTAATTTCTTCGCAAATGTTAAGTTCCATAGCAAGTAAGGACAAGTAAAATTAGCAAAACAAAACAAAATGGACTACACTGCTGTCACATAACTTGCCCCTTTACTTGCAGCAGTTTCTTTTTTTTTGTTTATTTTGCTAAAGCCTACCATTTTGCGTGCCAAGAAGAACCATTTAGGAAACTGTCGGGAACGAAACTATTGAATTTCACCCAAAGCATCATGGATGGACCTTTATTACCTCCTTGGACATACGCTGACATCAGAACCAAAATTTCTCAGATCCATAGGTTACTAAATTTCCTTACCCAAGGAGCTCCGCTAGAAATTGCCAAGTTGTCTCCAACAACATTGAACATCACTTTTCTGTCCAAACTGGACAATTCTAAAGTTTACTGCACAGTGAAGATTCCACGTCAAAAACTCACCTGACATTTCCATGACAGCCTTCTTGCACATCAAATAATTTTCCTCTTCTATGGACTCCAGAAGGGCGAGGAAGCGGGGCAGACCCAATACAACGTGGAGAAGGACGGCAGAGAGAGAAAGAGAAAGAGCTGCAGAGAACTCGAGTGAGGTACACATCACAGTGGCCGACAGAGGTGGTTGGCGGATAGTGTTGAGGCCTTATGTGCCACGTGGCATGAAGACGAAAGGTGAAGGTGAAGGTGATGGTTGTCTGAAGTCTTATAGCTATTTCATCGAGTTCACCAGAACAATAGTCCCTCCACAGATGTTGAAGGTTTTCTATAATAGGGCCATCAAAAATATTTTACAGTCCTTTTTGACGTCCTTTTGTCTACAGCCTTTAGGGCCAGAACAAAGGTGCGTTCCAAATGTTTAGTCAAGGTACCCAGTCATATTAGCTCATCTGGAGAATACTGGTTTGACAAGTATACTTGTGTGTAGTGATTTACGACTCGACAGACATTTTCCTGCTGGTCATCACTTAGACCTTTGGTGCTGATCAGGTGCTTGAGAAAAAGGGCTAAAACTGAAGACATTAAATCAAAATGCAAATAAAACAGTAAATGGACGGAGGTGATGATGACATAACACTGAGGCGTGCTCACGAGTATTCTCAATTAAAAAATACGCAAGTGCCACTTCAACCAAAACTCTACACTTAAGTGTTACAACTGGCTGAATGCAATTACAAAACTTTTGGTTATTGTGAAGAGGAGCTCCCCTCCACCGACTGTTGACCAACAATTGACTGACAGGCTACCGACATGTTGCCAAGAGATAAGTTTATAAGTTTTACTATATTTCACTTTAAAATATGTGTCTATATGTCTGGCAGCCAGAGAGGATTTTCAAAATACTCTGTGTCCGGCAGTCAAAAACTTTCTGATCTTGGATTTTTACTGTGCTATTTGTGTTTGGGTGGCTAATCACATTACGATTTCTGCCGAAGTTTGAGTTTTTGGCTGAGCTCAGCTTTTTACGTAAATTTCATTCTAGCCCGAGACTTAAAAGGCTTGCTGCCAGCTTCCGGACGTGAATTCAGAAATACTCCATGTCCGGCACTCGAATATTTTTTCAATTGTCAAGAATTTCTATGCGATGCACTCGATCTTTACCATGCCATTGTTGTTTACGTGTTTAAAAAAGTTTATTAGATTTCCGCCACAGTGCGAAATACATCGAATTATCTTCAAACCAATACTTTGAGTGTTCATGAAAACTCCGTGTCCGGCAGTCAAGTATTTTTCCGACTTTCAAGAATTTCTACTCAGTGCATGTGATGCAGCCTTCTAGATGGCAAAACTCATTTTTTGCCTTTTCTTCATTTTCCCTTAAGTAATAATAAGTTAATAAGTTAGCCCAATGTTGGGTTAGGGGATGGGTAGGTTGCACAACATTAATATTTCAATGGACAAACGAAACAGAAAACGTGCTGTTTTTTGGCAAATATGTTCCATGAACATATTTAAATTGGTCAGTTTGTCAAATTGGCCTGGTGGAAGATGGAAAAGGCAGTTATCGTCTGTTAGCTACTCGCGCAACACGTGAGTAGCTTTCTTCATCGAGGTCTGGCATTTCTAGCTGGGCTTGCTACGAAACAGCTGGCCTCAGCCTCTACTTCCCCCTAAATAAAAAAGATCATAACTCCGAGACATGTGCATGCCAAGGAATTAAGAAAATTGAATTGTGACAAATTAATTCAACTTATAGTTGAGATCCAATGTGTAGCCAGGTCCAGATCACTATCAAACAGCATGTTGGGCGTAAAAGTACGACTAAAGAAAGTAATAACAGCATTTACCTTTATGACGTCACAGTAGACACAGAACTCTGTATTGTGCCCCTTGCTACCAAGAACATAGTCTTCGTCAACATTTTTCTGCAGTAAAAGCAGAAGAGCCTTATCATCAAGAATAACTGCAAAGTAAAATTTATGAAAGGAGAGTCACCAAGTCTTAAGGGGTGAAAAACACCACATCTAACTGTATAATAATGTCTCAATTGAAACAATTAAAGGCAATCAGTTGTTTCTTGGTTTTAATACTTTAGCTTTAAGTTATACTGACAAGGACCTTGTACTTCTTTCTTTCATCATTACTTTGGAATGATGAGCATGAACATGTTAGTAATGTTAGCAAAAAGCTGTGACCAGTATATAGTATAGTCCCTAGTCTAGACAGTATGTAGTATAGTCCCTATTATAAACTAGGCAATACACGTTGCCCATTGGGGTGATTGGTTGACTTGTTAGTATATTTTATGAGCGGTAAACTCAAAGAAAACAAATGGAGCGTGACAAAAATGAGGTGAAAGAACCAAATACAAAAATTGCTCTGTTCCAATTGCAACTTTTTACAGGAAAAAGGTCACGAGGTCATTGTGTGATGACATAAAGATGATTTGTCAATTCACTCTCTTAATAATGAACCCTGGACTTCCACGTCCAAAGTACTTACATAAAGTAACTTTTGTATAAACACAAGCAACACAGAAACCAGACAATCTGTAGCTTCATTTCCTAGATTGTCTCCCTCTTGACTTTCGTTGGAGCATTCCTTTACTTTTTTGGAGGTCTGCCCCTCTCTTTTGAGTAAATGAAGAAAAGATATTTAATTGAGTTTATTAGACATTGTACTTAGAGCATTGCATCCTAAGGTTCTCTCAATAAAACCTCTCACTTTCTCGTCAAACTTCCTGTCACTCCCAAGTTGAGGCAGATAGTTTTTAATCAGGATTCTGAGATTTCATCTGGTACATGGCCTCTCAAAACGTTAACTAGAGGCCAAAACTCCGGAACTTTATAAAAGTTGCATCACGAAACATATAGGCTCGGGAAGCTCAAGTTCTAGCTTGGATAGCACTTTGCATCTCCTCTAAGTAATGGAATAGAATTTTCCATTTTACGTTTTTGACTTTTTGAATTAAATAAGGAAAAGTTAGTTTAAACACCGCAAATTTCAACCAGACAGATTGTCTGCAGCGCCACTTATTTATCAGAACCATAATTTCTCGGACCCACAGGTTATTAAATTTCCTTACCCATGGTGCTCTCCAAATTGGACAATTCAAAAGTTTACTGCACAATGTTCTGCCATTTCCATGACAGCCTTCTTGCACATCAAATAAT
Organism: Siderastrea radians; assembly: GCA_964017195.1. NCBI lineage: Eukaryota > Metazoa > Cnidaria > Anthozoa > Scleractinia > Rhizangiidae > Siderastrea > Siderastrea radians. The sequence goes on from OZ024888.1 coordinate 33,178,920, forward strand.
TTTCCTCTTCTGCAGACTCCGGAAGGGAGAGGAAAACGGGACAGACCCACTACAACGTGGAGAAGGATGGCAGAGAGAGAAAGAGCTGCATGGAAGGTCTCAGCACGCACCTCTCGTAAGGTGTTCTGTGATTGGCTGATGCGTAAATTTCTTTGTTTTCTTCTTCTTTGTGTTTGTTGTGAGGGTTGTGAGGGTTGTGGGGGTTGAGAGGGTTGTGAGGGTTGTGGGGGTTGTCAGGGTTGTGAGGGTTGTGGGGGTTGAGAGGGTTGTGAGGGTTGTGGGGGTTGTGGGGGTTGTGGGGGTTGTGGGGGTTGTGGGGGTTGAGAGGGTTGTGAGGGTTGTGGGGGTTGTGAGGGTTGTGAGGGTTGTGGGGGTTGTGGGGGTTGTGGGGGTTGTGAGGGTTGTGGGGGTTGTGAGGGTTGTGGGGGTTGTGGGGGTTGTGGGGGTTGTGAGGGTTGTGGGGGTTGTGGGGGTTGTGAGGGTTGTGGGGGTTGTCGGGGTTGTCAGGGTTATGGGGGTTGTGGGGGTTGTGAGGGTTGTGGGGGTTGTGGGGGTTGTGAGGGTTGTGGGGGTTGTGAGGGTTGTGGGGGTTGTGGGTTGGGGGTTGGGTTGTGTTGGTTGTGTTGGTTGTGTTGGTTGTGTTGTGTTGGTTGTGTTGGTTTTGGGTTGTGTTGGTTGTGGGTTGGGGGTTGGGGGTTGTGGGTTGTCAGGGTTGTCAGGGTTGTCAGGGTTGTGGGGGTTGTAAATGTTTTCAAATTTTTCCCCTAATAAATCAAGAGAATGCGTGAGATTTAGTAAAGAACAAAAGAAGACTTTATAAGCTTATATTTACTATGTTCATGAATTTAAGTTGACATGCACCACTGAAACTCGGGTAATTGGACTAGCTTGAGAATGTTAACATTTATGTCTTAAAGGTGATCCAGGGAACTGAATTTTTCAAATTATTTTATCTTTGAAATATGTCTGCATTTATCTCTATCTGTTCTTGTCGCTTGTGTGTTCAAATATAAAAGAATTCTGAAACAAAATATTGAACCATTAATGACCTTCCATTCAATGTATATATTTAATCAATTAATCAATTGCTTTTTATTAATTACAATTTGATGGCTAGCTTAAAAGTTTCAAATGACAATAGTTGAATAAACTGTTACTCCTGGTATACGGAACTTTCTACGCTTTTACACTATTTGTCCCTTACAACATCTGTATCAAACAATTATCAAACAATTAAATCAAACAGTTATCCTACGAATACATAGTATTAATCGGTTAATTTTTATGATTTGAAACAATGAACAAAACTACTACAGTCATGGCCAACGACCAGGGCCGTAACTAGCAGGTTGCAGAGGGGGAAGTTGCCCACTGGAAAAATAATTAAATTTCTAACATTGTGTTTGATTTTACTGGGCTATTTCTCGTAGCTATATATTTGAACTAAACCCCGAGGGGAGGTTAGAGTACTTTGCCCCCGCAGACAAAATATCCTAGGTATGGCCCTGGTGACTGAACTAAAAAGTTGGTGTCTACTTAGGACACCCAAGTAAAGGTTGAAATGTCAAAGCTACATTTCTTGCACAAGGGAATGCGAAGGCTCTTCACCTCTTCCAGCGTTTCCGCTTTTAGCGTCTGAACACGACAGACACACAACTCCACGCTAAATTGATTTAATTTCAGCGTTCGTGCCAACTTGATTACGTAGGCGTCGTTCACGTCCGCCAGTCTGAGCTTGCGCAGTCTTTTGAGTCTGCTCCCGTTAAAGATGTCCTCAATTGAGTCGAAATCGATCATGTTTCCCATCAATCCTAACGTGACCAGCTCTTTACAGGCGTCGATCAATTTTAAAAGCCGCGACGGCCTCCAGATTGGTACTGGCAGATAGAGTACTCTCAGTGAATGTGATGCGAACTGAGACACGATTTCACAAACGTCATCTTCTAAGGTGGCGTATTGCATGTCCAATACACGTAGACAATGTGTACCTCTCACCAGTCTGATCACGGTTTCCTTATTTAAGAAGCTGGAGCCCACTCTAAGTTGCTGAAGTGCATTTAATTTTTCGGCTACATTAGGCGCCAGCGCCAATCGCACGTTGCCAGAAAATGAAAAGTTCAGGGAGAAGACTTTGGTGGCTCTATCAAGACAAGCATGAAACCCGTGCGACACATTTTTCTTTTTTAAAGACCGGCCGCTGAAATCCAAATGCTGCAATAAAACTGGATGAACCAACAATCTATTCCAACTCTGGCAGACAATCCTTACCTTGAATCTTTGTCTAAATGGGACATAACTAAATACTAGTAGGAGAAGGTCCAACGGAAGTGCGAACAACGTGGCCATTCTGCAACAGAGCTTGCAATGAGAGCCGATGTACTATTGTTTCAGTGCCCATATGTAAAATATCTGGTACCAAAGTTCATTTGGTACCGTGGGAATCCACAGGGAAAGTTGCGTGGGGTGTGGGAAGAGGATGTAGTTTGCGATTCCACAATAATTCCATTAAAGAAGAAACGGTCGAATAAGGTTTCTGCAAGCAGTTAACCAGAGAGGGTTTTTGGAGTTGTCAAGATGCGAATTATCATAATACAACTTAGAATTCGTGATAATTTTATACCGATTTCCCCACCTATGTATTTTCTCTTCTGTGCATTGCCGGGAAAAACCAATTATTGAAATGAAACCAATCAGAGTGAACGTCTCCAACTGCAATCACATGGACTGGTACGTGAAGAAATGTGTTTGATCATCAGTCAACACAGAGTCCAGAAATTTGAGAGCTGGGACAACAAATTCTTTCCAAAACAAGTTAGCAACAGCACTTTACTCGGTAATCCAATTTTTGACGCTATGGAATGTTTCTATAGCCTTTCCACTACTATTATTACATGTTCTCTCAAAATTTTGTAATGCTTTGACTGGCGTCATGAAGTAAACGTCAACGCATACATGTACAAGTCTTAGTTGGTTTGTGCCTGTTTACTGTCAAGACAGTTTCCTCCATCCAGATGGGTCACATACCCGCCCGGGGATAGGGGCAGGATATTGTGTAGTGAATTGAGTACTTTTAGCAAAAACCGCGATTTTAAACCATTAATTATTATCTGGTAGCGAATGGATTTCGTTTAGACATCATTTGTTGCAGTGGAAGGATTCAGAACTGGGCTCCTGGTCCGAGTTGTTTCAATGACTGGCAATGACGTCTCAATTTGTTGAAATCTAAGACAATTCCATGGGTGTCCAGTAATAAAATGCCGACTTTTTTAGAACAACAAAGCCATTGTTTGTTTCACCATATGACAATGTCATCGATTGGTCACGACTTATGTTGGTCACATCTGTTAAAGTCCGTGAAGGTTAAACACTGAGATCGTGCTCGAAGCAAGAGTTGTATCGCCACCAGAAATGGATGAGTCGTTCAACGCGGACGTGGTAAGTCTGAACAAATATTGTTCCTGAATATGTCGTAAGTAACGTTTATTACATTTAGGAGTAAGAACTTTACCGGTGGCAGAATAAAGTGTCTTGAAAGGGGCGGTTCACATCATTTTCTGGAATTGGGTTTGGGACGTCTACTCGCACATTTTTAGATATCAGAGTATATCTGCAGTATCTGGAGCAGTTATTGTATCTCACCGTTTCACGGACGACATTATTACAGCTAAAAAGCATGCATGGTCATTTAAACGAAAGATTGCGAGCTCGTGGCGTGTTGGTCGCTGTGCTCGTTGGCTTCACTACTTTACCACTACTTTTTGTAACGCCAAAATTTATATCTCTGTCGCTTTAAACCTAGAAATAATAGTCCATTTGTATTAAAAATGCTATATTAGAGAAATGAAACTGTTAACTAGCATTATTGGCTGCGGATGGCGCGGATTGGCACGGATTTTAATTTGAAAACGTAAGGCAAACTTTATCAATTTGTTTCCGCACAAGGCACATCTTAAAAAAAAATCGATATTTATAGACAGGTATGTCTTGGTTTCTATCCACAAATTAATGTTATGTCTTTCTATAGATGTTCAGAGATTTTGCTTTTTATGGAGAGGGTTGCCTTCCTCTCATTTCAGAACAGTTAGACTAATAATCTGCGAAATCTCAGTGTCAAGCGTGGCGGTCTCTGTGAAATGCATATTTCATTATTGACAGCTGCTAAATGTAAACGGTCTAACCAGAACGCTATTCAGGCTAACTGGAACATAGCCTAAATGCCCACAAGTCGAAATCGGAGCGCTAAGAGAGCAGAGCACACAAAGCGCGAAGGAGCGCGAAAGCGAGCACAAAGCACGAGTGTGTACCACCAAACCGGAAACAAGAGCACAATATTATTCAAAACTACAACATCGCTTCAATATTTACCCCATTTTGCGTTTATGTTAGACAGCCTTTAAATTTTTCAATGAGAATGAAATTCAGGGATTGTGTAGTGTACATGTACTGATCAATTGTCACCCTGAAAAAGTTTGGAGAAAATTCATCCACGAGTTTTAAAATAATCGCTTTTTGCGCTGATATGAGGGGTTTAAAGTTGGCAGGTATCGCTAGAAAAAAAAACTGAGTCGAGCCACCTTAATAAGGACCTTTCTGTCAGCACGTTTACCGTTAAACGCATATTTTAATCGCGGTTTGATATAAGAATGGCGTGAGTGACTGCAATCAAAGTCTTGAAAGTCATTACTCTCATGTGGTAAAAAGTACGCTAGAAAAATCGCTACAGTACATTTGTCGGACACCGCTGACCACTCAACACGAAAATCTAGCTTGGCTGGAGTGAAAGCTGGAGTGTGTGATTTCACATTTCAGTCCCAGCGCATGTATGCACCTGAATGATTAGCCTTTTCCTTAGTCAGTTAGCGTTTCAACCCTAGCGATAATTCGAGAACATCTACAGTTTACCGGGAGGCAGTAAACTGGATTGTATGATTCAAATTGTGCGCAAGCTTACTATAAGCTTAAATCCATAATTTCAGGGTGCCTTAACTTTTGCCGTAAAAGACGGAAAGACGTATGTTACAGTAGCTGGAAAAGAGAAAGAGGAGTTTGGTGATTTCACTTTACGCTTTGTGTCAGAATTAACTGCAGAAGGGCACGCGAGTGAAGGCAATTGGATTGGACAGTGTGGCTGTCTTATAAACAGACAATACGTTGCACGGTAAGCTTATAAATCATACCAGTAGCTTAAATCTGCTTAAATAGTGTGTCTTCGGAAATAAAAGAAAATATGATAAATTAGACTTCTGCAGTAACTTTTCAATTTCACTTCCATTTGGCAGGCTTTTTATGTCATTGTCCAGATTGCGCTTCCTTACTGCGCAAATTTTTAGTGCGTGAAGTGTGAACATGAATGGTAGTCTCCCTCCCAGCCGTTTTTGGTGTCGTCACGCAACGATCCTCTACTTTTAATAAATCCTCGCTTTCTTATAAACGAGTATGGTCACCTGTCAATTTGTTTTCATACTTTGGGTGTAGCGATCAAATTCTATCTGTAAAATGAAAGCAGATCAATTCCTATGTATGAAAAGTAGATTATCACTGTACTGGAATGTGTAATTAAGCTTGTAACTTGGAATTTCATAATGAAAGTGAGTGCTGGTATATGAATTAATGAATACACTTGGAGTTGTGGATTTCATTTTATTTATGCAGAAAATTTCTTAATATTTGAAACTGTTGTTGTTGTAAAATTTTTAATTCTTCATGTTCGCAAAAGGAAATATTGTACCTTTATAATTACCAGGGCATTGAGGGTTTCTGTTTTTTATGCTTAATTTTTATTTTTGTAACGCATTTTTTTTCTATGTCGAAAAAGGAATTGAAAACATTGTTCAGTAGTTAACACGCCCAACAATATTGTGGTATTCAATAGGGTATGACATGAATCGTATCACGTGATAAAAATAAACAAAATCGAAGATGGCATGCGCTAAATCTGACATCCAAAATTTGGCTCCGATCCGCATACACAACACAGGTTACACAAAACACACGGGAATACCAGAATTGTGTGCTGTCTCGCTAAGGCGAGAAAGCAATAAGGGATAATGTAGTGTATACAAGGACTTCCTGTCCTACCTGAATACGTTGACTCCACTTTATTTCAAAATTAAAATTCCCTTAAGGTAATCAACCAGTAGGCCATTTTCGTATTCATTGTAATATATGTGCTTAATTACAGGGAGGTGGTATTGCGAACAAGCTGCTTTGATTCAAAGCTAAAGTTTATCAATGCCTTACGGCAAACCTTTCAGGGTGGCACTTTCAGCCTGTACCCAGCTTGCACTGATAGGGTGGTACAAAAGTATTACCAGTATCTGAAGAAGGATTACCAGGCTGGGGAACAGGGACAGTGCCACCTGATGACTCACATTGGCTATCCAAGTGACGGTTATTGGTGCCTGTCAGATGAGGTGTGTTATTCTCTAAATGAACTACTTCAGGCTAAGGTTATAAAGGGAAGGAAACACTGATCTGGCTTTCTGGTATGAATGACAATGAATGATAACATACAAAAAGCCTATTTTGCTATAGTGATGTACAGTTGGATCCTCATAAACCAGATCACTGAGCATAATTTCCAGAGGTGAATTCAATTCTGATTGGTTGAGAAGCTCTGACTATGGCACAATATTCATTGCACTAGGCGGCGAATATAGAATTTTGAGGTTTGGCTACTAAGCCATGCAATGTTTGCTATCCAGGCCAGTTAACATGGCAACATTTGCTGAATGAAAATTTCTCTTATTTAAAATAAATCACTCCAATTTCTGAATCTTAGTAACAATGGGGTTTATCAACCAATGCTTTTGGACCAAAAATATTGTTAAGAGATGTTTTTCAAGGCATTAGAATTAATCGTAAACATGGTGGTTTGGATTGCACTGATGCAGTCATGTACTCTGAATCAGATCTAGATCAACTGTCAACACATTATTCACTTAGTCAACTACATGATGCTTTTTTCACATGTAGAATTAAAACATGGAAAATCTGGAATTTTAACTTCAATTTTTAGCCATTAATATTTCAGTGCCAATTGTTAGGAACAAAAGATTTGAAAAAAAACCTTGTAGTAATGAATGGGAAATATTATGATTTTTTAACCAAATTTGTCCTTATTGCAGATTCAAATAAAAGATGGTGTTCTTGTTCCAGCGGAAAACAGAGAATACCGTTGTGCAGACAAGAAGGACTTAAAGCTTTTCAATAACACACTTGAAAAAAAATTATTGCCCGAGGGGTATCTCCGTGACACTATCCATAGGTAGGGGTATTTCGAATTCATTGTCTTTGAATATATAATTCTGTCTTGGTTAATATGTTTTGAATAATTTAGTAGTAATTTTGTTTCGATGCATGCATCTCCTATAACATCGTTCAATAAGAGGTTTACTGGTGGGAAGATTTTTCTGGTAAATGAACAACTAATTTTATAGTTTCCTTCACATTTTAGATGGTAATTAAGCTAGTGTCATAATCTAGCCTGTGCTGGGTTTTTTTTACAGATTCATTACTCTTGCCAGCTGCTGGGAGGTTAACAAAGGACCTTTTTTGGCAGCTGCTGCATTCATCTGTCAGCATCTTATGAAGAAAGGGCAAGCCGTAGATGATGCAGGTATTATAATGCTGACAGTCATATGAGTTCAGGTGGTAATACAAACACAGTATTCACCCAGAATTCTGAGCTTTCATGTCATAAATAAATCGAGACTTGTTAACGTAAAGTGCATTTTTTTAAGGTAGAGGGGTACGCTTGGTTTAAAATAGGCCAGGAGGGTTAGGGAGGGGGGCTAGGTCAATAAATTTCTTGTTGTAAGGAACAGTGGTTTACATGTTTAAGAGGGGGTGGGGTGGCTTAATAGAAGACTTACAGTGTCCATTTCTCTTTCCAATTATAGAACAGGCAAACTTGGGCATGATATTCAGCCCCCAGAAATCAGTGGGGAAATCCCTCTCTGCCAAGATGTTGGCTTATGCCCAGGGTGTTCCAGGGAGGTGGAGATCAAGTTATGTCTGGAGTCTCTTCGTAAGAATGTTTATTACTAAGTCTTTTGTGACAGGGGCAATGTTAATCAGTATCTCTCATGGATGGGCTTAAATGTTCTGTTTAATTTTTTGGTGTGTTTAGCAAATGGTAGAATTATGATTTCCAGTTTGTGTTACATCAGAGAAAAAATCGAAAATAAAAAAACATCTTTTATTGGTTTTTGTCAGCATTCAGCTGTTTGGATTTTACTAGATTCGAAGTACAATGCTGAACCAAGCAAGAAATGTAAAAGAAGTGTTTTAATTAAGTCAAAAAGAAAAAGGACAATGCCAAAAAAGTCAGCAATGTGTTTGTGCATGTCTTTTTTAAATGTTATGTACGGGGTTTAAAATTGAGCCAAACAAGTAACAAGCCATAATTTCGTGAGCCTTGTCTGTTTTTTCAAGACATTTGAGAACACTCAAGAAATATACAACATGCTTGCCCCGAAGGTGTTTTTTTCTACATTTCCTTTGTGTTCTATAAGGCCCATTGTTCTACTACTATAGGCTTCTTTGATTCTTAACTATGGTGCTTTTCACCTAATTTCTTCTCAGAAAGATGCTATTGGAAGCACTAACAAAGACTACATTTGTGATTGTCGTCGATGACGCTAAAATGAGCAATAGTCTGTCAGAATTTCTGCTGCAAGTACAAGGAGGTGTGATGCAAGGGTCTGCCCAAGCAGGCGTGGATTCCCCTTTAGGAAGTGTGCTGCTAACTTCTAATATTAAAGAAAATGAAAGGTTGGTACTGAATAACTGACATTAAAGCTCAACATAATACATACTTAAACTTTCTACCTTGAAAAATGATTTTAAATCAGAGATCAGCTAGGTGTGAATGCAATTTCTATCTTATGCCAAGAAGGCAATGTAAAAACATTCAAAACAAATGAACATAATATATAGCTAATCAATATTTAAATGCACATCTCTCCAGATTAAATGGCAGGGTTATCCACTTCGTTTACAAAAAAGAGAGTGACTTCTCTGCACAAAAAGAAAATTCCATTCAAGAGCTGTCAAGATTAGTGTGTGACAACAGGGTGAGTCCATGTGTATCATGATGTACTGATTTTACATCCATTCAGTGGCTTTTAGCCAAATTTTTTCAAAAAAGACTTATAATAATGATTACCATATTTGCAATGTTCATTTGGAGCCCTTTCTTAGTAATTAATGAATTACATTTCCTAAATATTGCCATTGCCACTTTTGTGAAAGAATACCAATGTGCAAGGATTTTGTCTCTTGAGTGCATGTATCCTTGTACTTGAATTAAAAGCTCATAGAGCAAAATGAATGATTTGTATCGTAATGCTCGCAGTTACTGTACTCGCTGACATAAAACACTTGATGGACATCTCCAAATTGCCCATGATATTCTGTTGGAGGACCAGAAAAATTAGATGTTTTTAAAATGTGCCTATTTTTATAGGGTTTTCTAACAGTCTGGGCTATGAAGTACGCGGACATTTTTACTTCAATGTCCCAGCAGGGGGATCTGCTGGGGAAATTGATGGATGTACTCGTGTTCACCATCCCCGGGCAACAGGCGCGATGGTACAAGGGTGTTGCCTCAGTGCTTCTGGCCCACGCAATGGTTTGTTTCTATTCTTCCTTTTGCATGTTTGTTGGAAAAGAAAGTCTAAGATCATTAATTGGTAAACGTTAATTAAAAAATTGAAGATGTTGTCATGTCTTTTTCTTCAGTATTGCTGTTATTCTTTTTCTCAAGTGATTGCTATGATATTTTTTTATTATAATAAACATAACTTTGTATTTTATTTAATTCCTTTTTTGCATCTGTTCAGCTTTATATGAGTTGTGGCATGTTAATTGAATGTGAGCAGTTGGTAGAACTGGTGTCGTTCTACATATCTCATTACAAGGCCTGTACATCCTCCAGAAGAGAACCTACTGTAATTGAGAAACTGGAGAAGACAATTTCACTGGAATGCAGTGAAGAAGCTTCTAGGGAAAAGGTGAATACATCATTGATTCAGCTAAATTTTACGAGTAAAGTTATAAGATATTGTGACAGCCTTTTACATGTTATAAAACAATCCTTCATGAAAACAAGGGAACAGATATTATTCAGACAACAAAATTCTGTTCTCCACATTTTCAAAATTCCAGTGTATTAGCTGACACATGTGGCACACAATGGCAGTCTTCTGTAAAGTATTAAGAAACCTCAATATAACAGTAAATTACAACAATTCCCTCTTTTCAGGTAAAGACTTGGCTGAATTTGTCAGTCAAAGTAAATCAGAATGGTACAATGGCCAAGGGATTGGCTATCAAATCAAGTCACCTCGCTAACTGGCCACACATTGGAAGACAGGTAAGCCAAACAATCAAACAATAACTTTGCCTCTGAAAGTAGTACATTTTGGTCAGGTTGATGTTTCTTCTTACTTAAAAATTAACCCTCCAACAGATTGAGTCTGAAAATTTTTTGAATCAATTTATGGAGAAGCAATAATGTTTTAGTTCAACCAATCTAGTTTTGTATGACACTAAAAAAATTTTCTTGCCATTGGATTTACACTGACAGGCAGGAAAAGACATGTTGCACTACTGTCAATGGGTCAATTTATTCAAGATCAATTGCAACATTTCAACAAAAGAACAATAATTAATATTCTTTTTTTAATAAGAAAAATATGAATGATAAGTTAAGAATTAAGAGAATCCAGGATGATTTCAAAGTTCAAAGTTAATGTCTGTTGGGTTAGTCAGAGTCAGAAACTCATAAGGGTTGAAATGTAACTCCCATGATTCGCATTGTACAAAGCGTTTGAACATTCGTTCACACTAAGTACCATATTTGAAAAATTACGAGAAACATTTAACCAACCAAAATTACTATATTTGGATTGAATTCACAGCGCGCGCTCGATGTCATAATCTTTTTTTTAACAATTAGCTTGGTTAAATAAAGTTAAATTTGGTTATTAAATTATCATGTTTTATCTTCTTGAAGTAGTCGGCAGAACTTTGCTCCAATATATTTCTTTAGTTTCTGTAAGAAATTTACGGACGGCATTTAGGTCGAAATTCAAGCACCTTAGCGCAAAACCAAAAATTATGTTGCATGTGTCATTACACGTATAAAGCATTCGCGTACAAATTCTCTGTGTTGCCAAATATGGTTCTTAGCAAAATGAATATTCACACACTGTGCGCGCACGTGACATGTTTAAACCCCTATGGGTTTCATTCAGAGTGAGTCCCAGGAGAAATCAGATCTATTTAAAAAACAACAAATTGACACGTGACAACTTTTTGTTAAAGTGATGGTTTAATTAAATATTTGTTTTAAATTTTTTTAAAGTGAAATTGGTTCCTAATCTTTTATAATATACTGTTGCCTTTTATTGAACTTAGGAGCTGGTTGATGAGGCCTGTAAACATGGGCAGTCAGTAGTGAACATATCAGTACCATTTGCGCCAACAGCACCAGGGGAATCAAAGTCCAAAAAGGCAATAAAATTTCCCCTGAGCCTGTTTAAACAAGCTATGCTGGATATTGCATTAAATGGTAGGTTCATTTAACAACAATAAACCCCCAAATTGATCTTGGTGAAAACAATGAATGCCAATGTTCATATAGAACTTTTTTTACCCTACAGCTTGTAGCGAGACAGAAAATGCACAAGATGGCAATGGTGAATCTGCCGCGGATGAACACGAACAAGCAGCAGATTCATATGAGAATGAGCTGGGATTAAGTAGCCCGCTGAATGAGGATCAGCTGCAAAGTATAAAGGCAGTGTATCTGTCAATGGCATGTGACCTGCCTTTATTACGAATTAGCGGTAATTATGTCAACACAAAAAATTGTTTTCTGTGTTGTTGCACTACTATAAGCATGAATAGGACATGTCAGGGATTTGTCCGTTTTGTTAAAGACCAAATCATTGACATATTAAATGTATTCAATGCCTGTTTCTACTGTCTCATAACAAATATTTTTAACTTGAGCGAATTACAATATACAAGGGTTCAGAGAGTACTGTTTCTTTTCCAGAATTGCCAGACTCGGACAGTGAATCAGAAATAAGTTCTTCCACAGAGTCAACCAATTTGGTAAGATAACGATAATGCAGTTTTGTAACGTTCTACAACATTAAGATTACTAACAATGTGAATGAAGAATGGGTCGCATTAATTAATAATAACTTGATCCTGAATATGTTAGGCTAATCTCGCTACTTACAGGAGAAACGAGGTTCAGTTCCACATTTATACATATATGCGTAATTAGATTGTTATTTTTTTTAGATGACTCCATCATCAAGAAGGGTGATGCATGCGTTTACTCCGAGGAGGCGGAAAGCTTTTGAGATGGTAATATTAAAACCTACAATACATTCAGAATTAAATGACTTATATAATTACTGTGTCATGTGACAATTAAGGATTAAATTTGTAACATTTTGTATTAAAAGCAAAGCCAAGTTATTGATATAAAAATAATTTTTAAATGTTTACGTAATTTGATTCATGAAATTGCTTATTATCAGGGATATACAGCGGGTGTAAAACAGCGTATCAATTTTGAAAGAAGTGACGAGCAAAAAAGAAAAGGTGAAGATGAAACAGGTGAGAGATTGTGATTTATAAGCATCTGGTGTATGGATAGCTACTAGCAATGGACACAATCCTGTTTGTAGACAGTAACCTGTTGTTGATTAGCATTACAATTAGAGGACATTAGCTCTTTCAATGCAGTTTTGTGTTATATCACCTGATAGGACTATTATGGTGTCAATCATGGTGAAATGCTCAACTTATATGAAACGCGCATAAATCTTAATGTCACATAAAAAAGAGTCACATGGCACTCAATAGTTACAATAAATGTTCTTGGAGTGCATAAATAGGTTTTTTTGAAAAAACATAAAAATATAAACGACAGTTCATGATTTTTTCCAGGGGAATGTGACCATGAATGTGATGTTGTTGATGCAAATCGTGACACAGATATGGCGGAGGCTCAATCAGGTAACAGAGAGTCGTAATTGTCCAAAATAGGCGTAGTGACATTTGAACATGATGATGATCAAAATGTTCAACTTATATGAGTGGTAGATCTGTATGGGCGTTTACAATGGAGAGCCGATAGGCGAGCCATTGTAAACGCCCATGGATACAGATTAGACGCGAATATTTCATTCTACTTATGAAATGAAAACAATAAATTAAATGCAAAGATCTTGGACAGATCTTGACCCTGACCTCGACTTGTGAGAAAGGAACACCAGATGCAATAACGAGAAACGCCTCTCCATCGCTACCTGGTTGTTTGACGGCATTTCCCAACAAGTGACCGCATAACTCGCACAGGGAATCGCTCGGCAAGAATTCTGAGGGCCAACCTTCAGCGTTCCTGGAGTCTATTTCCTTCAGGATTTGTGGAGATATAGATGTGTGGTACATAAATGTTCTGGCGGCGAGTTGTAGAGTTGACTTACGTTGGGTGGGTTGGGTTGGTTCGATACTAGCTTCATCCTCTTCTCCTTCGTCAACTTCTTCTTCTCCATCGTGGAACACGTAAGCACCAGAACAAAACAGTGCATGCAGATGAAGGCACAACTTTTTGGCCCGTTGATACTTTCCCTTGGCAACGAACGACTTACATTCTGTGTCTTTTGAAGAGCACTTCAAAATGTCCTCGGCTGATATCCTCACATGTGTATAGCCGAGCGTATTGTTGGTCGACGGAAAACCAAAAACAGCGAAGGATACGTCGGACACTTTGACGACCAGAGGGAAATCACCATGGCTAGTCAGTAGAGACTTTAATGAATCCTTTGCTGCAGAGTCTCCTTTGTACTTCTCTATATCTCCAAGAGATATAGAGTACGTCTCTTGCACAGAAACTGCATCAGTGCACTTGGCAGAGTGCTTGCAAGAAAAGGCATTTATTCGCCCAGAGGAAACAAAACTAGCTCGCGTATTCTTGCAGTCGTTGTGGGAACAAAACCACGTTTCTCCTTCCTGTTGGACAAAACAACGATCATCCCGCGAACTAGTTTTGGCAGAGAAAATCTTCTCAGTGGCAGACTGGTAAACAAGCACGGCGTCTGGACAACAGCTTTTGACCTTCTTGGCAGCTGCATGTTGGTTGCCTCCAAGTTCAAATCCACAGTTCACACATTCCTTTGGTTTCCAATGTGTGGAATACTGATGGTGACACTGAGGGCAAGAACCAAATCCTCGTCGCGTGTGTGACATAACCGAAAGCGAACCGCAACGAGAAAACAACCCACTAAAGCACAAATGACGACGAGAGCAAACCAAAAATGGGAAAATCCAACGAGAACCGAGCAAACGAATCACAAACAACCTGACTGCGAGCGCCAAATAAGTTCTCAAACAGACAGCTGCGAAGATATTACATCAAAATGCCGCATGAATAAAAGGCAAACCGAAAGCGAACCGTAACGTGAAAACAACCTACTAAAGCACAAATGACGACGAACCGAAAGCGAACCGCAACGCGAAAACAATCCACTAAAGCACAAATGACGATGAGAGCAAACCAACCTGACTGCAAAAGTGAGCAAGATAAACTTGACAATGTTTTTAAAACTATGAATTCAGTGGATATCTTAGGTCTTCGAGAGAAAAACCTTGTCATCAGCGAAGACCATGCTTTGTTGTTGCTGTCGTCAAGGCTAATGTTCCTTGGAGTTGTAATGTTGAAGTTTTGCTTGGAGCATGTCCCAAAAACATATTCTGCGGTGCAAAGAGATACGGGTGCACCCATCCGATTTACTTTCATGGCGGACATCATGCGGAAAAAGGGCTTCATGCTTTCGCCACTTGAAGTGCAACAGTACGTGCTTATGTTAGAGGTTTATTGCCCTAACTTTTTATCCTCTGTCCTGGACTTCACCGACGCACTGTGGACGCTGACAGAGGAAAGCTCCTATCATTACAACAAGTTTATTGCTCCTCCTGTGGAGACATGCTTAAAATGTGAAAATGCCTTGTCCATGCACAATCTCCCGTCCAAGGCCAGCTAGCTAGCAAAATAACATTGGAGTGCCGTTGATGCAAAATCAACTATGGTGTTGGAAACTTCGCTGATGATAGTGGGCATCACCTGTACCCGAAGAACATGGAGTCTCTTCTGATAGAAGGTAGCAACGTCACCTACATGGACCAAAGGTTGTACAAGTGGATCCCAAGTCTTGGGTAAGTGTATTGTTATTGTTTTATTTCTTGTCATTTTGTTTTTGTTCTATTAAGCTGCTTTTGCAAGTGCGAATTTTCAGATTTTGGGATGTTTTGTTTCCACGGGCACCGACTGTTTTGAAAATTACACTGTGCACGCGTCGCAACGGAAAAGTCCTTTGACAACCGTTGGCCAGTCTGTAGGCCCTTACGGTTCGAGGTTCACGTTTCAGTTTTTGTCGTGTTTCGTTCATTGAGGCTGACAAATGTAGTAAAGTCAAGAACCTGCGAGTTAAAATTTGCAATTGTTTTCGCTTGATTCTCACCAAACGTTGCCTTTTTTTCGAGTTCCCTTAAATTGCCGCTCACCGCTAACACGACGTGTGATGTTTACAAACAATTGTAGCACCGATTAAAGTCTGTTGCTCAAGCGAACACAAACTTGACATCGTTTGTTCATTTTTTTCTTTTCCATTGCATGGCTTTGTCCCGCCCTTGTGGGGTACTGTAAAATATCTGCAGACGGGTTTTCACAAAAATTATCGAAGTTGAAGTTCCAGAAGTCGTTGTCAGATTCGCTTTCGAGTTATGCAAATTCGGGGCCTTTCAACTGATAAGCTATTCTTATCTATATGAATGATATATCTAGGTGCTCAGAGATTCTATCAGTCATTCTTTTTGCTGATGACACAAATTTGTTTTACAGCCACAAAAATATTGATACATTAAACAAAACTGTGAACCAGGAACTTAAGAAAATTGAATGCTGGCTTTGTGCAAATAAACTTTCCTTAAATATCAAGAAAACACATTTTATAATTTTCAAATCCAAAAAAAGGAAATTAAATCAGACCGTTTCAATCAAGATAAATGAACAACCAATTGAGCTAGTAAAATACACAAAATTTCTCGGTGTATACATAGATGAGGAACTTTCGTGGAAACATCACATTGACCAAGTTGTGAGTAAAATATCAAAAATGACAGGAATTATGGCTAAGGTGAGACACTATCTGTCTCTCAAAACTTTACAGACAATTTATTACACTATGGTATATCCGTACTTGACATACTGCAATATCATTTGGACAAGTACTTATCCAACCATGCTGAAACCATTATTCAGGGTTCAGAAAAAAATTGTTAGATTCATGACCTTTGCAAAATATAATAAGGAATCTAGACCACTATTCCTACAGCTTAAATTGCTTAACATATATCAAATAAATACGTACTTTACTGCACTATTTATGTACTCATATTTTAATAACAACCTGCCGAATTATTTCACTAATTACTTTACATTAAACAAAGAAATGCATGGGCATAATACACGATCTGCATCAAACATATATATTAATTATAGGAGGACAAATTACGGGAAATTTTCTTTAAAAATTAGGGGAGCACAAATTTGGAACGAGTTACCTAAGGAATTAAGAAGGTCACAATCATATAATTCTTTTAAGAAATTAACAAGAGATTATATACAAAATCAAGTGTAATACGTAGAGTATATACTCTAGTTATAGTTAACCCGTGTTAATGATAGATTTAGTAATAAAACCCATCTGCTATTTTAAATCAGATTATTGAACTGAGGGGATCTTCTCAGAAAAGCTCAACAGAGCTTGCTAAGATCTCCTGCCATAATGATATTTAGCAGATATCCATGTATTTACGTACGTGATGGAAATAAAATCAGTCTTAAGCTGGGATAAAGTTTTCAATTTGAGGTCAACTTTTTCAATATGGTCATTGGACATTGATTGTCATTATTAGTTTTAATGGTTGGCGGTTTTCGTATTTTGACGGAAGAAGAAATCATGTTCTCTATAACAAGCACAGTGTGTGTATTTTTCACAGAGCAAAGTCGCCTACCGTGTTTTATTTGGCGCAGTCCACATAAAAAGCTTTATAAACATGAAGTCTGTATGTATCTAGAGCAAAACGAATCTTTCCGAATCAAAACTTCCTTTGCAGGACAAATAGGAATTTTTTTTTGACTTCTTCTGTAAAAGCCCTTGTCAATTTTTACTCGCGTGTGTAAAGTCGCTATATTACACGCATTTTACGTGCATGTTTATCCCTTTGGCCGAAGTAGTGTATAGTGACAAAGTAGTGTATAGTTGTATAATTTGCTCGTGCATTTGTATTTGTTAGCATTTTTCTTTAATTCATGATTTTAAAATTAAGAGTATTTTTTAACTGGTTTCAGGTACCATTGTTGGGTATCATTTAGTGGGTTTTCAGAAGCTTACAATGAGGTGTTTTCCCAAGAGGTCAAAAAGTTTTTGACATCTGTATCAGGTAACAGACTGTTCGTTAGTTATTACTTTAAGGGGGGTGTTTATTTTAAAAAAATGCAACAAAAATGCCCCCCGAAATTTGAGATCTTAACCCCATAAAAAATGTCTTATACAAAAAATGCGCCCCCACCCTCCCCGTGCCACTCCCTCAGTCCCTATCTAGGAATCTTAATTAAATCTGCATCCAAATACTCATTAACAGTCTTTAGATTAAATGTCGGGCAAGTTGCATTGGAATTTTCAAAAATAATTTGCAGTGTTATGATGGTCAAAACAGAACATGTTATCTACCCACAGTAATAATTATAATTATTGATTTCCTTTTAGAAATTTTAACATCAAATGAGCAACAATTTAATGGAAACCAAGACAAGTCCACCAAAGGTGGGTAGAACGGTTTTATCTTATTATAACAGACATTTTCCTACAAATATTGTACAATTGTTTGGCGTGGCTCGAATATTTTGGACCATTTTTCTTTAACAGGGAACCTTCCTGGCGAGATTTCAAGTAAAACCGTAGCCAAATGTTTCTGGAAGCAGGAGCTTGAAGAGGAACTCCAGGGTTTGCATTTGCGAGAAAAATGGCTGTTCACTAAAGCAAAAGGGCATTTTTCCGGATCAGAGGAAGATGCCATGGACGAGTGGAGAGGATAAGAAATGAAAATCTTTATAGCCATGAATGTTGTCCAAGTTGCCAGAAAAAAGGTATTTTTGTTAAGTTTAGGATTCTTGAGGGTGTATTTAGCTATCACTCTCGGCTTTACTGAAATGGTTCAAATATACAAATGTAGATGGTGGTTATCTAAACTGGTTGTTTCCTCTACTGTGTTTTCATATATTGAGTTTGTTTCCCATGGGAAATGAATAATCCCTTATTAAGCATAAATCTGTTTCAGTAAACAATGCATTTTCTTTTCACAGGCTGTGGCATTATGTATGTAGCTGACGGGAATTGGAAACTCAAGTATCCACATTGCATGTGGAAAGTTCCCATTAGTGTTGATGGGTTTGAAAACCAAGTCAACTACCCAAGCATCTGTCCTCTCTCCCCTGAAAGAGGCCAAGCATTCTGCAAAATCCACTGTGAAATGGCTGCAAAAAGTAACTTTCCTCATGGGTTACACGAATTCTTGAAGTATTGTGGCATTTCAGGTAATATTACTCTTACTTAAAAGCATATCATATAAATTTCGGGGTCAGCATCATTTCGGGGGCTGTACAGAACTACCTATCTGTTCCCAGGTGCTTGTCTCATGACTTCAGACTGGTTTGAATTTAAGGGACTCACGTGCTTGTCCAATCAAACACCAAATCGGATTGTCCATATCACCTTCCAAACACTACATGCGACTTATGTCCCTTCCGATTAATTGCCTAGACTAGTACTTTCCCTGCACATGCATGCCATGTGTATGGCTTATCAGAGACTAGTCTCTCACATGGTTAGCTGCCTCCCCCCATCAGCTATTCGTTAGGCTCTGCAAGTACGAAAACAACCATGAACACTAGAATTATTTCCAAAAACCAAAGTGCTCACAGGGAATTTCAAAGTCAAATCAAAGTGTTCACAGATTACAGATGCCCACAGTAATACAAGTACTTAATGTGTACTTGATTAAACTGGACACCAAGTGGATGTTTATTAAATGAGGATGATCGTTTCATATTTTAGGAGAGAACAAAGAAGATTCCAAATCTACACGTAACAAAGTTGAGGAAAAGTTAATAGCTTGTGCACAGGCTGCAGATGCAGATACACTTGCTGTCCAAGTAGATGCAACAACATACCAAGGCATGTGGGATGCTGTGTTAGCTTAGTATTACATGTAATAACCAGTACTGGTTACCAATAGCCAATACTGGTCAGAATTATCAAAAATACGTGGGGGTAAGGGGACAGGGAGTGCTTACAAGTGCCGTCTTTGCTCTGCTGTTTTGTCAGTGCTAGCAATTTGCTGTCCCTTCTCGACCACCCATCGAGAACTAATTTGAGCTACCTATTTTGGAATAAAGGCTACTTGGGCAGTTCAGAACTGGCAGTAATTCAGAAAACAGTTCTATTGGGATTAGCAAGGATCCTCCATGAAGTCCAATGTTCCTTTTACTAATGATAATTTCAGGTACAACCACCATTATGTTTTAGAAATAGCAGCCAAGAAATTGGCTTACGGAAGTTGGAACACAATGTTTAAAACAAGACATGTTTTTTTGGATGAATTCTAATCACCAGTTGCAAATTAGTGTAGAGTGCCTGATAGTGGGTGTGATAAATATAATACAAATTTTTTTGCAATCACGTAAATGATATAGTAACCCTTAAAACTCTAACAGTTACGAAAATGAAATTTCTCTTTACATTTTCACTACTTGTTCAAACATTCAAGTGATGAGAATAAAAGAAGTGATCACTAAGGATGGGATGTCTTGATATTAACACAAATTCTCCTTACTATTTCCATAAGAAATGTATGAAGAACAGTAAGGAGAATATGCATTTTTTTTATCAGGGCTAAAAGTGTTACCTTATTATGTCCCACTATGGGATGTTGTAGGGACACTCTCATTGTCAAGAGTAGTTATAATTAAAAACTTCTTTAAATGTCCTTTTAGGAACTGGCCAGTTTATTCGTGCAAATGGCGAATTTGTAAACGAGTGTGCTGAAGTCGCCCCATCAACGTGCAACAAAGATACTGGTGGCAGCAAGACACTGCAAAGTTGGTCCAGAGGCATTTTCTTTGTGGTTAGTGCCGGTGGCCACATAGAGTACTGGCAACCTCTCTACAGGTATAAGTGTGTGTGTGTGTTTTGTGGTATGAACGCAGGGTTATTTGTTGGCCATGAAATCCTTTTCAGGTCAATGACCTGGGGGTTTCTAGTTTTTGATAAATCATTGTCATGAGCTCTAAAACAGAGGAACATCATATTACTCTTTATGCTTAAGAACCTTATCAATAACACATAAATGGTTTGATTAACCTGTAAACTTCAGCAAGACTAGGGTAAGCACTAGCACATAACACTAGGAAATCTGGAGTCATTTGGGTTTTAGTTACCCAAACTATCCCAGAAATGCAAGTACAGAACACTAGTGCTCTGCAGTCTTCCCGAAGTGTCTGGAATGGTTCTGAGTCGGTTTCGAAATTGTTTCCCAACTTGGTGCGAAAGTGGTTCCTAACTGGACTCTTAACTCGGTTCATAGCTCAGTTGTTAGTTTATCTCCTCCGCCTCTCCCAGTTTTGAAATTAAATTTCATTTCACTTTTCTCAGGTCTGAATCGCCCTCTCAGGCTTTCCTGATACTGATTCTCTGGTTGTACCGCAAGTTCAAGCCTTTAATAGAGAAGGGAGTCTCATCTCAAGAAGTTGAGGGAATGATGTTGCAAACAATATTGGCATATGACAACATGTGTCATGTTGATGGACTGAAAGTTGCTGCAAAAAACCTTCCCTTCCCAGCGCCACTGGACAAAGCTTGGGCATGCATTATCAAAGTGATCGACAAATTGCACATTCGTAACCAGAAGGATGCAAAATGCAAGAAATTATACAACCCAGAGGGTAAAGCTCCTGAGGATTACAACTCTATGGCCGCTGAACAAACATTTGTTTGGGGTAGTAGGCTGAAACGTATTATGTGTGCAATGCCTCGACTGCATCAGTTTTTCTACTTGCACAGGGCTGTAAAACGCCGTAATGACTACACTCAACGGTGTCACAAGTTAAATAAATTGCCACTCCTTCCAAAACAGTCAGTTGTCTGAAGTTCGGAGCAACAAATATCCCCCCCCAGAGGTTCTATTTTGTTTTGAACCCCTAACACTTCTGGAAATTCCAGTGAAGCTCTCATTTTCCTTTTAGTAGTTTTGTTCATTGTGAACACCTATCCTCTTTGAAATTTTTAATAATCCAAAACTACACTTGACAAAATAATTTAACCGGAGTCATCGTGAAGAACTGTAAACAATAGTTCAGTTTAATAAATGTAAGGAGGGTTACCTAGGAGGCGACATCACAGTATTTCGAATTTGTGGAATGCAATTCACTCTTAAGGAGAATAGCCACACCATTTTAAGTATCACGTTTAAGCTAAAATAATGATGTCTTTACATCAGTAAAATGCTCAAAACTAACTGTATATAAAATGGACCAATTGGTTATCCTAAAATCTTATGTCTAATATCTCCTTGCAACTGTTGTTACTGTATTGTATACGTAAAAGACTGTAATGATTTAAAACAATGCCTGGGTTACTATATTAAAGGGAATCTCAGCTAAAGAACAGTTTTAGCTCCAAAGTATACCTACTGATGCTTTTCAACTGGTTCTCAGATTAGAAGTCAATATCTCTGAAACTGGTTTTAATACTGGGCGTTTTGATTCTACTTATTTTTGACATCTCAGTAATAATATTTAGAAACACAGAATGTACATGCTTCCAGATGATGCGTATTCAGTTTAATATTTTGTGGTTGTACCACAAAATTTTCTTTTCTAGCAGACTCTCTGACCATGCAGTGATGTCAGAAATGTCCACGAAGAAAACATTGCCACCTGGGAAATTTCAACTGAGAAATGAACACTTCACATTTAAACCAGTGACAAAGACATTGACTAAGGGTCTGGCTAAACTAGGAAACATAGTTTCGGAAACATTGCTGCAGACGAAAATTTTTCCCACTTTAGCCTTGCGAGAAAAAATTTTGCAGAAGCAAATTTTGCATCTTGGAAGCAAGGGAATGTTTCTGAATCAAGTCAAAAAAATATTTGCTTCACAGACGCAAATTTTGTTTCCGAAACGTGTTTCCCAGTTTAGCCACCCAAGGACGCATGAAGGAAACATGTCTGGGAACAATGTTTCCGCAACAAAGTTTCCTAGTTTAGCCAGGCCCTAAGGATCCTACAGAGTCATTAAGAACACTTTGTAAATTCCCTTTCACCTTAAGCCAGGGAAGGTGCGATTTTTTCATTTGAGTATTCCAGCGTCAATAAAAATGAAAAATAACACGAACCGTAAACTTAAGATTATATTGAACCAGGCATAACTAACAATTAGTGTTAATGGTTAAAAGCTGAAAAGGGCGGTTTTCAATTGGGTGCTGTGACAGCAAAATCGTAGTTGTTACTCTGACCAATCAGGCCATTAGATAAAAAAAGACAAACAATCAGAACTGAAAGCAAATAGATGAAAACACGTGCAGGCAAGACAAGATTTGTTTTAGGTTTTCTTCTTATTGGTTAAGAAAGTGGCATAAAATGTTTTGACCAGTAAAAGAGTATAGTGATGCCAAGAGTATAGTAATGCAAAACGAACACTATTAATAACTTTTAACACTCAATTGAAAACCGCTCCATTAGGGATTGTTATTAAGTAGTTGATAACTAGTCGAAGACCCAAACGTTTGGATTCTATTGATATCATTAATTGTTCATTGTTTTCTTTGATTATCTATTGATGATTTTAATAATAATTATTACCCATTGATTGTGAGACAGATTTTTCTTACAATGGCATTCCTATCCTCATGAATACTCGCACAACAACAATCCAAGACTGGAAGGTTAAGAATGAAATGATAGGCGGTGCACAGCTTCTTTTAGTTGATCAACGACGTTTGGTTTTCTTTTTACACTCGGAGCACATGAAATTTTGAGAGTACTTGCTAATTGGAACACCTACACACCTGGTGTGTTGCCACTGCTTGCATTGCCTACACATCAGCATGCCCGATTTCTTCTTTTTACTGCAGAGATTACAGTAAGACAGGGGATCCGCTTGTCGTTTAACTCCCTTTTGTTTGTCTTCTGAAACAGGTTCAAAAAATGTCAAAGTTCATTTTTTGGCAGGACCGTGGCCAGTATGAGGCAAACCGGGGCACTTGCCTCAGTCATTGTTTTCGTTTTCTCAATCATTTTTGTCTTTAAACACTCTAAATACCATGGAAGAGAATTTAATTATGGACATTGCCTCAGTCATAACTTTAACCATGGACATTGCCTCAGTCATTTTTTTTTCTGGCTAAGGCCCTGTTTTGTCAGCTTCTAACGTATCGCAAAAACATACTTAACATATCTACAGTCAAACCCCCATAAACCGGCCACCATCAGGGAAATAGCAAGTGGACGTTATCAGGGTTTGTTTTAAATAACTGTTGTGAAAACACTGTATCCAATTTAATTCGCACAATTAATTTCTCGTTAGCCACTTCACAGAGATAAAAACAATAGGAGAAGAGTTATTGGGACAGACAAACAGTGGCTGTGGCAGCTTCAGAGAGATGGTCCCTTTATGGGGGTTTCACAGTATTTACAGTATTATTTATATTGACAATTTCTTCGGGACTATGATATTGGCCACTTATCAGGGTTGGGCACTTGATATGTAGCCGCTCAATAGGGATTTGGCTGTATATCAAAATGTACAATTTAAGCTCGTTAGTGAATTGAATCATTGGTCAGTCAGGTTTGGTATAGAAATTTACAAAGCAAGCCTAAGCATAGCATAATCAAAAACACAAGAAACTTATCAGGTGTAAACTGGTTTCAGGGAACGAAGCATTGATGCCAAAATTGGGAAAAGAACAAAAAAAAAGTTTGTTGTGTCCTCGTTTTGTTGCTAGGGTGAATCACGACAGTACCTTACATGCACTTATTCTTGTCTTGTATGATGTTTGACAGAAAACATGCAAAATCAGTTCTTACCTCCTCCTGCTTCCACAGGTGTTGCTTTACTGTTATCACTTCCTGAAACGGGTTGAAATCACAGATATCAATACAGGTGATATTTAAATATTAAAGTTCATCTAAAGCAGAGGACTCACTCATTGGGAGGACATTGTGTAATATGTGAAAAGCTCTTCAGCGGAATTTGAAGTACTGACTTCATAGATAGGAGATCCTGGGGTCAAATTTAATGAAACATTTACAAGAGTAGCTATTGCATGTTTTGAACCTCTGAAACAAAACCTACACTTGTATATTACACTTGTAAATGTTTTATTAAACTGAGCTCTGGTGCAGGGTATTTGGGAGAGTAAATGCTTACACATGTTTGAATCAGGTTATGTACTTATTGATCTATCATGCATGGGGTCTTTTGAGTGAACTCCAGGAACTTTGTTATTCCTTAAAGAATTTACTGTGTGCCTCTCCCATAGTTCATGGTTTTTAATAAAAGGTTCACTTAATGGATTATCTTCACTCAGTCTTGTGTAGTGGGACTTGCATAGGACTTGTTCGCAGCCTTGTTGGTGTTCCTAACAAAAGTAGTTAAGTCTTTTATGAAGGGACACCAATATGGCGGCCATGACATAAAGTGAAAATGCTCTATAGCAAGTCAAATAGGTGTTCATGGCAAGAAAACTTATCTTTGACATAACCATTCAGACTATGGTTATTTGAATTCCCATTTTAGAGAAATATTTGCTTCCAATGTCCCTTAAAATAGTCCAAGATTAAATGGACATTTACTATTATTGAAGTTTGCCCTTAAAAATGTACAGATTTATTTATTACCTCCTGCTGGCTGACTGGCTGTTGCTTGGTTGTTACCTAGAAAGAAAGTTTGTAACATTTTTAGAACAGGTCCATATTGCCCTTTCTACCCTCTTATTCTTTCCCTCCAAACCAGTGTATCACACATCGTGTCATGACTGTTTAAGAAACAGAAGTATCAGGAAAGGCACTATAATGTTAGCCTTGCAATGTTTTTAAAATCTCAAGACAGTGCTGCAAGGTTAACAGTGCAATGATGTTAACCCATGGAGATTCACAGTATTGCATCAACAGGAAAGGTTGAGTTAATTTAGTAAGGCTACAATAAGTGGCTAAGAGTAAATGAAAGTTGATAAAATTTGACCAACAGTCTATCAATTTTCATTTCCATCAAAAGATCGAGAGAGAATTGGAGGGGGGTGGGGTATTTGAAACATGTCATTAAGTAAATGGCCTTCCAAATTCCTTGGTGTTCATTTGAGCACATACAGCGTGTTGCATTTTGGTGGGCGAAAACAACGCAATCATATTAGTGTATCTTAACGAAAAAAATCCCATCGTGGGAGAGCCAACTGGGGTCATAAAATGAGTGTCCAGACGTATAGAATGGGCAACTCATTCAAGATACAATCACAGTAGATGTCAGGGAAAATATTATTCACTAAATACCTGTAATGATAGTATGGAGACTCCTGGTAACAGATGAAGTTTGAGATGATGTAGCAATTGGCTCTTTGTTCCTCTTTAGACCTTCCAATTCTTTAAGGAGCTGATCCCGTTCCCTCTTTAGCTCCTCTTTCTCGGCTATTTCCTTCTTTTTTTCTTCCTCCACGCATCTCAGTCTCATCTCAATGGCATCCATTTCTTTCAAGTGCATGTCTTCTATTAACCCTATGCACTCCTGCATTTGCTTAATGCGTGTGTCATGTTCAACGCATCTCTCACATGGTAATGTCGTCACTTGTTCATCTTGAACTTCAGTCTCCTTTCCTTGATCATTACGCTGTCCAAACCCTGTAAAAACAAACAGACCAGTAACTTAGTATATATCATCACCTAAGAGCAAGCTGGGGTTATTGTCAACAGTGTTAAAAAGCACATGCGGTCTGTCCATAAAGTTACGGAGCACGAAGTGAAAGTTTGGGAAAACGGGGACAGGACCTGTGAAAGCACGAGCTGTATAAAGGTTTCTCTTTAATTCACAAGGAAACATCTTTCATCCCTGCTATTTCAGTACATTGTCCATTACTTGTGTAACTATAATCTTAAGTTCACAAGAAATTATCTCTTTCTGCCCTGCTCTTTCAGTTTATCTTGGTCATTGATTAAAGTTTGGTAAGTGAGCATCATACTGAGGGAAACTAGAACTAATTTGTAATATACTCACAAGAATCAATGGCAGCTAGTGTGTCAGCTTTAACAGCCTCTCGTGGAAGCTTTATCGCCATTTCCTGGGAAGCTTTTCCAAAAGTAGACCGGAAATCCCACATGGCCCCTTCCACTGTCGCACAAAGCTTCTTCACTTCTTCTAATGAATAAGGAGTTCCAGCATTGGAAAGGATTAAACGAACACGTTGCCTGGCAACGTGCATCATGCCAGCGCTGTTCTCTCCCTGGCCAGACCGTTTCTTTACATCAGGTTTCAACCAATTGGAGACCTGGGAAAACAAATAAGATTGCAAGCATTTGTGTCATGCACATGTTTTTAATTCCTTTGATGACATCTTTTTCGATCAATCACATACATACCTAGTTACATGCATACAAATGTAGGTAGGTAGGTAGGTAGGTAGGTATGTATGTTTGTAGGAATGTATTTCAAGAACAATCAATAAAATAACTAATTACAATACTTAACTTATTACATATTGGCCTGCACAGTTAACTTCAAATGCTCTACAAAGCCCCCTCTACACTGATATGAAGCCACCCAATCTAATAACCCTATCTATCTCAAATGAGCCACCTTTCTTGGAAATAGGATTTGTTGATAAGTGCCCCCCCCCCCGTTCTTGAGTGGTCAGAAATAAAAAGTCGACTGTATTTTAAAATTTCTGATAATCGAAAACAATGTTTAAGTGACAGTGATATTGTCTATCATGTTACATTACAAACACACCTCACTCTTCAAGTTGCCTTTTTCAACAGCCTCCACAATGTCCATCAGAAATTTGTCAAGTGTCACAACCCCTACTTTTTTGGTTTTGCCATATTGGCTTAAGACATATGGCAGTAGCGTCTTTTCCAGGTGCATGTCAAGCTCCTCTTTAGAAATGACTGAGTCATCACCAACCAGGGTAATTAACTACAAAATAAAAGTACACATAAGATAACTTACCCTTTCTACTAATCAGCCAGGTCACTGTTCCACAAAATCAAGTTTGAAAATTATAATGTCCTTGAAGAAAGAACTGGGTGAGCTCACCCAAGTTCCCCCCAAGTACAAACTATGTTTTCCAACTGATAGCTATTGCCACCAAAAATACATTTGGCTTGGATGAATTATGCAACGTCAATAACTTTGAAGCAGTAATACCTTAATTTTTATCTGGGCAGAACCAAAACTTCACTAGTGCTTGTATCTTCTGTTAAGGTAGTCCAAGCAAGGTTAAGTTGATACATATACAAGACATACCCTGGCTTGTATAAAATATGTAAAGAAAAAAAATGCAATTTGACCAAGCCATAAAAACCTGCTTGTATGGTTTCTTGAGTTCGTCAACTGCTCAGTAATTCTTTAAGACCCAAACCAGTGCTTTCAATAAAAACCAACGGACAAGGAAAAGTTATTTCGCTAGAGAAGTCAGCTAATTTTTTCCCCAAATTTAAGTCATTGGATAAAGATTATTTCAAACCCATTGTTGATGCAGTCGGTTACTCTACTCAAATTTTATTGAAACTCCTGGGAAATAGGAATAAAAACACTGGAAAAGAGGCATGTTTGTCTGGATATTCTTCTAAGAATTTCTTTTTTAATTACTGATTTTCTCAACTGATGTCAAACAACAAGACTGTTGTTATTTGATATCAGTGTATATTTTCTATAGCCATGGCAACCGTGTAGGTTGCATCTTAAAGCGCCACATCAGAAAAGCAAATATGGAAACTTCTAACAATAAGTGGATGACTTACCTCATGGACAAAATATCTATAGACACTATAGATACTTGGCAGTCGACTTGGGAGACCCTTTAGCCTCTTACTAAAGAAGTCCACATGAGGTTCCAGGTTTAGTTCCGTCAGTCCCACATTCATCTGAATGACTGAGGGAATACACGCACTGGAGGCACTGTTTAGCACATCTCTCCTGTTTTCAAAGAAGTCTGTTGCCTCATTGGCAACAATCTTCTGAAAGAAGATTGGGGTAGATCTTTCAAAGGCCCTGGGAAAATAAACGAGGAAAAGGTTTCTTTTATATATATATAATGAACTTATTGAAACTGTAAAAGGGCTAGGGTGAATGACTATTGAATTAGACTTTTGGATAATAAAGACTGATGCAGTCTCAAGTGGCAGTCACTTTGTTTTCATATGGCAAGCACAACCTGGGAAGAGTACCAGATCTACTGAGGGAACAGCCATTAGGGGTTGTGAATAGTAAATGCTACATAATAGGACACAGATCTGCATTGAACTTATGTTGAACTTTTGTTTTTTTGATTGTCCCATCAAAATAATGCCCACCACCACCTTCACAAATTCATGTCTGGTTTCCTATTTCATGCCTCAAGGTGGGAGTGTGTTCAGATCGTAAAGAATGTGCTTTGAGGATTTTCCTGGAGAACAGGTAGCACAGGTAGCATTGTGTTGAAAGGTGAATTTGTTGCTCAAACTACATTTCTATGCTATTTCTTCAAGTATCCCTGTTTTGCTGGGAAATTAAAGTGGTTAAAAGATGCAAAGATCCTGGCGAGTTTCATTCATGGGAAACTTGTGCATCAGACCTCCTGCACGTGGTTCCAGTGAACTTGTTTTGGCAGCGTTGTTTTGTCTTGCCTGTTAATGAAACGTTTATGTAGTTTGCCGTAATTATAGCTTGTGGTCTTTCTGTTTCAATTAGAACTTACATGGAATAAAAAACTGAATTAAGTCAGTTGAGCCCATATCACTAATCAGTTGAAATGGTTGTTTACGTTTTGCCGCCATGTGTGGTCACGTTTACCGGGCGTTTATCTTGCAGTGGGAAAGTTGGTGGATATTCCATTTCGTTTGCCGTGATTTTCTTTGATCTTTTGCTTGTTAAAAAATTTGTTTCCTCAATTTTTTTGATTGGGTTTGCGAACTTTCGCTTGACCTGGCGAATTGTCGCTGAAATTTCCTTGAACTGTCATGCAGACGCTGCGAAAAATCAATCGAAAGTTCGGCGATATTTGTCGAATATTTCATACTCAGTCTCTACCTAAACTGTGTATAAGCTGCCTTAATTTTGCGTGCAATCTTGCACACTTAGTGTGCGCTTGGGTAAGAGTGTTGTGTCATCTCGCACGCTACATATTGTTTCTGAAGGTTACATTGTTCAAATGGTCACGGTTTATTGTTTTTTAGTGTGTCCTACAAAACAAAAGAATTCGCTAATGAAGTGTGCTCCTGGACACACTTTAAGCGTGCTAAAACCAGATTCTTTTGTTTTAAAGTGGAAGCATGTTGTGAGCGTGCTATCACCTTTAGCATCAAAGTCCTATGGAGGGTCACATATATTAATTACTAAAACGGTCAGCTTTAACCATTCTAGCACCGTATGTTTCTTATTTAAAAAAATTAACCAACTTAGTAGGAACGATTTCCTAGTCTGCACAGTGTCCGTACTAAAAGGGTTTAACCCCCCAGGAGTTTATGTTTAGTGCATTTTGACACACGTAATAAAACATAAATTAAATTGTTATTTGTTGAAGCTGTGATTAATTTAAGATTTTACTTTCATTATTGTAACCAGTATAGTCCTGTAAATTAAAGTTGTGGCCGGTTAGTACATTGCATGTGTCTCATCTGTGTAAGGAAAAGGCTAATTAAGGAAGGTTGTTCCAAGAACTGGCGAATCCGTGCATTATCTTACTTTCCCTGCCTCAAGATGAGAAAGATGGACCGCTCATATGATGTATTGTATTGCGGCGATCGTGGCGTTCGCTGTCGTTGAATCAATAAGCAGACACAGGTATTTCGACTCGTGACGTCTTCGTCCGTTTGTAATTAAATGAAAACCAAACCAACTTATACAACGGTGAAAACTACAATAAAAGGCAATAAAAAAAAACGACTGTAAAAAGGAAACCAAATGTAACAATAAAGGAAAGCTAAAAACGACGGCAAAACGACAAGACACTTACAATCTGTGCTCCTTGGAGCGAACGACCATGTGCTATAAATCACGTGACAAAAGGTCATGCCTGTTGTGTTAGTGTCACGAAACGTCTACAGGCGAAAAGAAACAAAGGCTACTAAACAGCGAACTAAACATTCCGCCCCCCTTGGGACGCTCCGGTCGGACGACCCAACATTTCTCGGTTTGTTCACAGTTCAAAGCTAATAGTTGAGATCATTCTCCAACAGTTCAAAGCTAATAGTTGAGATCATTCTCCAATAGGCAGAGTTTTTGAATAGGCCTAGTGTACACTGCATCTTTAGTCTTGACCTTAGCAACACGAACTAGGCCATCTGGGCCAGGGTAGGTTTCAAGAATCCGACCAAGGTTCCAGCGCCCTCTCGGGATGTTGTTGTCAACCAAAAGCACTAGAGCGTTCGGCTTCAAATTGGTAACGACCTTGCGCCATTTGCCTCTAGTTTGCAAGGTAGGCAAATACTCCCTTAGCCATCTCTTCCAGAAAAGGTCTGCTAAAAGCTGGACCTGTCTCCACTTCTTCTTGTGGTACCCGTCTGCCTTCTCGAAGACCCCCGGGGGCAAACAAATGGTGTGCCGTTGCATCAGGAAATGCGCGGGTGTTAATGGTTGAAGATCGTTTGGATCGTCTGAATTGGCTGTTAGAGCTCTCCCATTCAGTATTCGTTCGACTTCTGTCAACAGCGTTTG
This sequence comes from Siderastrea radians, assembly GCA_964017195.1. Classification (NCBI taxonomy): domain Eukaryota; kingdom Metazoa; phylum Cnidaria; class Anthozoa; order Scleractinia; family Rhizangiidae; genus Siderastrea; species Siderastrea radians. Next base: position 33,209,969 of record OZ024888.1, read on the forward strand.
CAAAACTGTGTCGGTGACTGTTCGAGATCCGATGATCGCCTTCAATGCCGTCTTAGCACTCCGCACCATTCGCTCCCAAATGCCAGACATGCTGGATGCTGTAGGTGGCTGGAAAATCCACTTGCATCCATCCTGTAGCAGCTCACGTTCGATTTTCTGGCCATTCCACTCTTCAATGCTTTCTCTCAATTCCTGTTCTGCGCCAACAAAATTTGACCCGTTGTCACATCGGAGCTCTAACACTTCACCGCGACGATTTATGAACCTCCGAAGACACATTATAAAGTCGTCAGTATCCATAGAGTTGACCAGCTCCAAGTGCACGCTGCGAGTATTCAGGCAGGTGAAGAGGCAGCACCATCGCTTAGCAGTTCCCCTTCCATGCTTAACATACAAGGGGCCGAACAAGTCCATGCCCGTGTATGAGAATGGGGGTTCGTAGGCCATCACTCGGCTAGTTGGCAGAGGGGCCATTTGCTGTGTCATCGGCTTGGAATTCAACTTCTTGCAAGTGATACATTGGCTGAGGATTGAACGTACCAGCACTCTGATCTGGGGAATCCAGAACCTTTCCCGCACCTTTGCGATGACGTGTTCACGTCCTAAGTGTCCGATCATCTTATGAGTATAGCGGACTATCAGGGAAGTTGCTGGGTGATCCCTCGGAAGGATGATTTGTTGCCTGGTTGTATCGGTAGCTGGGGGCCTTTGTACACGACCCTTGACTCTCAGTACCCCGTTGCTGTCAAGAACTGGGTTCAAATTAGCGATGTGGCTTGTTGATTGACTGTTCCTTGAGACTCTAGGTCCTTGATTTCTTGCTTGTATACAGTGTGTTGGATGATTCTCGCAATGGATGAAGTCGCGGCCTCATAGTCGTCAACAGTGAGACAGCCTGTGCGGACTTTCTTCGGGTCACAAACAAAATAAGTAAAGCGGATGAGCCAGGCCACCTTACGTCTAAGACTGTCCCAATCTGAGATGTTGCTGATCATCCATTGTAGGGTACACTCGCCGGCGGGACGTTCAGATAGTGGCTTCGCTCGAGGGGTTTTGAGAATGATATCTACCTCAGTACAATTGGCGCTGGCTTCCCTTTTCAATTCCAAATTTTCATCAGGGATTTTTCCAAGTTCAATGTTTGGCCATGAAGACTCAGGTTGCCACAAGAACTCTGGTCCTCGGAGGCAGCGGTGGTTAAGGACCAGTTCCGATGGGTTTATACCCCTCGATGCGTCATCTGCCGGATTTAATTTCCCAGGCACGTGCTTCCATTCCTCCGGGCGCGAATTTTCTCTGATCTCCTCGACTCTGTTAGCGACGAACGTTTGGAAATGACGTTTTTCATTCTTTAAATAGTGTAGCACTATTTCACTGTCAGTCCAATATGTCGTACTCTGGATGTTCAAGTCCAATTCTTCTCTCAGGGTCTTGTTGATACGGGTCGACAGGACGGCTGCTTGTAACTCGAGTCTTGGAGTGCTAGTAAATTTGACAGGAGCATTTCTGACCTTTCCCATCACAAAGGAGCAATGTATGGTGCCGTCTGGGTATTTCACCCGCAGATAGGATGATGCACCATATCCAATCTCAGAAGCGTCAGAAAAGATGTGAAGCTGCATTTGGCATTTGGAGAACTCTGTTTCTGGCAAGAAGTAATTTCGTGGGATACGCAACTCTGACAAAGATGGCAGCTGAGCATTCCATGACCTCCATCTCTCTAGAAAGTGGTCATCCAGTGGTTGATCCCAATCTACCTTGGCCTTCCACAAATCTTGTATTAACGATCTCGCAGCTAGAGTAACCGGTGCGGCAAACCCCAAGGGATCATACAAAGAACAGATGGTAGATAAGATTCCCCGTTTTGTCTCTGGACGGTGCAATTTCTTGATTTCAAATCCCAGTTCATCAGATTCCACAAACCAATGAACACCTAAGGCTCTCTCCACTGGCAATTCATCAAGGTCGAGGTCAAGCTCTGGAGCGGCTCTTCTCTCTGTTGGAATTGTGGCCAGGACGTTCTTGCTGTTTGACATGAATTTTGTGAGATGAAAGCCACCACGATCTAGGATGTTGACCAGGTCTGCAGCTAAGCTAGCCGCGGAAGGCTCATCACTGAAGGAAGGCAGGGCATCATCCACATAGAAACTTCTCTTGACGGCCTCAACTACACTTGGGTTGAAATCATTGGCATTATCATCTGCGACTCGTCTCAAGGTGGAGTTGGCGACGCAAGGGGATGAAGTGGCCCCGAAGATGTGCACATTCATGGCATAGACATCGGGAGGTTCATCATAGCTGTCGGACCACCAGAGAAATCGCAGCGCATCTTTGTCTTGTTTGCGCACCCTCACCTGATGGAACATGGATTGTACATCGGCAGCGAGGCCAATGCTCCCTTGCCGGAAGCGAAGGAGTACACCGATAAGACTATTTGTGGTGTCTGGTCCTTGCACAAGGTTCTTGTTCAGCGAGGTTCCCTCATATTCAGCAGCAGCATCAAAAACAATGCGAAGCTTTCCAGGCTTGTGGGGATTAGTGACGGGATGATGGGGTAAGTACCAAGTTATGGAACTTCCTCGGGCTGCCTCTTCTGGAGTCAAGCGGTGTGCATACCCCTTGGTGATGTAGTCGTTCATGACCTCTCGATATTTGGCTGCCAGCTCTTCATTTCCTTGTTTGGTCAGGCGTCGCCTAAGCGATTCTGCTCGTTTGTCTGCCAGAGGACGATTATCGGGAAGCTGTGGATTGTCGCATTTCCATAACAAACCAACCTCGTAATGTCCATCTACAAATGTAGTAGTGTCCTTTATGGTTTGCAGAGCTCTTTTATCTTCGACGGATAGGGGTTTTCCTCCTTGTTTCGTGGTTCCATAGTCTTCTATCTTCCAGAATCTTTCTATCAAATCGTCTGCGCGCTGACCAACGGAGATGAAGTTAACTGAAGCTCCTTTGCGTCTTTGGTCGTTAAGTGGGCCTGCAATGCTCCAACCAAGTGGATACCGATATCCGTAAGGGTTGTTTTTCTCTGCTGGAGCTCTCACCTCCCTTTGCAAATGTGCGTTAGGGACATTACTTCCGACCAAAATGGATACACGCTTCACTTCTACTTCAGGGAACCTTAAATCTTGCAAGTGCGGGTACTTTGAAACGTCTACGTTTTCAGGCAGAACTTGTTCAGATTGGTTTAACTTCGGAAGTACATAAGCCTCGTTCACATCTATGTCCTCCCCATAACCATCGGCAGGGCTGAGGGTGAAGGAGACACGTCGAGAGTCTACAACCGCATCAGTCTTTGTGATTGTGTTGATCCCTATTTGCTCAGGAACTCCAGCCAAACCAAGCTGATCGGCCAGTTCACGATCAATAAGTGTATCCGTACATCCGTTGTCCAGGAAGGCATAGGTGGAGGTGGTAGAGCCATTCTCTGCAGTAATAATTACTGGGACAATGTTTAGTGAAACTTGGGTTCTTGTGGTGTTGGCTCCGGCCGAGGTTATCGATGTTGGTGGTTTGTTCCCGGAGGAGGGTTCAGCGACCTGGGCTGGAGGACCCGCATTGGCAACTGGTACGTTTCCGCTGGTGCTACTGTTAGTGTTCTTATCTTTGGTGTTCCTAGGATCACGCCGGCGTCCATTTGTGGTAACTTCCCTGTGCAAGAGGCTGAGGTGGTGACTGGGACAGTATGCGCAACCTGGTGGCTCAGGGCAGTTAGTCGCACTATGATCAGGCTTGACACAGCCACAGTTAAAGCAAAATCCGTATGATGCGGCGTATTGCCTTCGTACAGCCACACGGTCGCATTGCTTGATAGTTGGGTACTGTTGGAGCCTGTGGCTAGCATTTTTACAGATTGGGCAAATGCAGGACGGCCTTTCTCCCACCATACTTTCGACTGAAGTAGCTGAGATTGTGGTGTTTTTGGGTGACAGTCCCTGATTCTGTTCCTTTGTGGTCCTGGAAGGATTCCTCCTTTCTTTGGTATCTTTCACTTGCAGTTGTGTTCCAAATATCGGGTCATTTTTTATCAGCGCTTGTTTTTTCACGAAGCTGGCAATGTCCTGAAGTTTGGCAGCTCGGCCGAGACGCACGATATCATAATTGACACCTTGCCACTTCACGATTAAGTCGTGCGGGAGCCGGTTCACGATTCGCTTCAAATTCGTGGCTACATTGGCTTCATGTTCAAACTCTCCTTTGAGAATCTTCGTAGCAGTGTTCAGTTTTTCTGCAAAATTGAGGAGGCTCACATTGTCGCCACTGTCAAGTTTGGGGCCTGCTACCAACTCTTCTATGCAGGCTTGTGTCACCTGGACTGCTTGTCCAAAACGTTCTTCTAGAGTTTTTAAAAGTTCTTCATAGGAACAACCTCTGTTTCGATTTACAACTTCAAGTGCATCACCAGTAAGGAACTTGGGAAGGTACATAACTCGTTGAGCATCTGTTAATAACTCGCTTTCAAGGTGAATGCGGACTTGATCTCTAAAGAAAGGAAACTCTGCAGGGTGGCCGCTAAACTGGGTTGGAGTGATACCGTTCAAAAGCTGTACTTTCCACATGGCTGCGACATGGTCCTTAGGGGTGTGTGAGCCGCTGTCATCATCCCCTTCAGACTTGATATTGCGTGCATTGGTCTGAGTGCGTTTGGGCAAAGGACTTTGGTATCTTGTAATCACCCGACCAGGATTATTTGTTTCATCGGTTGTGCGGCATTCAGCATCGGAAGAGGACCCCTTTTTCTGAGGTACGTGGGTAGGAACTGTTGCCGGGATAAACGTACTTGTGATCTTCGGGGTCGGTCGAGGAGGGTCTATTTTCCTCGGTTCTGCATCTTCGACTGAGGGGTCAAGTGGTGTGCTGTGCTGCTACCTTTCAACCCTTGTTGTCTTCGGGGTCGGTCGAGGAGGGTCTGTTTTCCTCGGTTCTGCATCTTCGACTGAGGGGTCAAGTGGTGTGCTGTGCTGCTGCTTGTCAAGCCTTGTTTTCATAGAACTTGGGAGATCGTCAAATTCAGGTATGCTATCTTCTTCATTGAACTCTGTTTCAATTTTCCAATCCAATTCTGCCAATACCGATTCGTCCTCTAGGCGTCTCAGTTCTCTTTTTGTGTTCTGTTCATGTAATAACCTGGCTGATTCTGCTTCTTCTTGAGCTCTTGCCTTCGCCAATTCAAGTTTCTTGCGGGCTATTAGCACGGCTCTTAGCTTTTCTTTTCGTGATGATGATGAAGAGGATCTTGATGATACAGACTGTCGGGAGTGCTGGGATTTGTCACTTTTATTAGAAGAGTTATCATCATTCAGAAGCCTTTCTGCTGCTTGGTCGATTTCCATTTGTTTTTGGCATTCAGTGACTGCATTTGTCATTTCCTCCTTGATTGCATCAAATCTAGCTTTGACTTCTTCAAGTCGCTTTGATTCCTTTATGCCGATTACGTACTGCAAATGGATGGATTCAAAAGATTTCCAGAGAACTTCTAGGTTGTTAACCATCTCAAGGGCAGATGTAGGATCCCATGTGGTATAGAGACAGGTTTTAAGCCGTAGTGTTTCACACTCAACCTCCTTGGAGGTTTTAGACCAAGATGCTGCAAGCTTGTGCTGTTCACTTACTCTTTGTTGACGCATTATTTCACCAAAGTCAATCTGAGTATTTGGTAAGGGTTTCTCACGTAACGAATATCCAACAGCTTGTGGGGTAGGCTGTGGCCTTGTAGCTGCAGGGAACATAGGCTGGGGCAAGGCAGTGACTACAGTGTCCGATGTTGGGGTTAACAGATATGCATGTCCAGGATTGACAAGTTCATGTTCCGGTTTTCCACCACCTGACGAGTCCGTTCCAAATTCTCCTATTCCGTGTTCCGTTTCAGCGCTTACACCGATTCCACTCGTGCTGTCCATCGTTTCGAACGGCCGGGCTGAATGGATCTTCTGCGTGGATTCCTTGGCTTGTAGGAAGATTTTTTCACTATATTGCGGCGATCGTGGCGTTCGCTGTCGTTGAATCAATAAGCAGACACAGGTATTTCGACTCGTGACGTCTTCGTCCGTTTGTAATTAAATGAAAACCAAACCAACTTATACAACGGTGAAAACTACAATAAAAGGCAATAAAAAAAACGACTGTAAAAAGGAAACCAAATGTAACAATAAAGGAAAGCTAAAAACGACGGCAAAACGACAAGACACTTACAATCTGTGCTCCTTGGAGCGAACGACCATGTGCTATAAATCACGTGACAAAAGGTCATGCCTGTTGTGTTAGTGTCACGAAACGTCTACAGGCGAAAAGAAACAAAGGCTACTAAACAGCGAACTAAACATATTGATGTATCCAAGAATGGAGAAAATTCGTGGGGTGAAAAATTGGCCAACTACCCATAATTTCTGGGAGCTATCGCACCATCGATAACCCAGCAATTCGTCCTTAAGGGTGGATTTCCATACACTCACGCAGTGGTTTTTAGGGGAGTCGTATATCCCTCCTCCTCCTCAAGGTTCCTAAGTGTATTTTATTTCTGTCACCGTAAGAGATAACACTAGAGAGACAAAAACGTCCATGGTGACTCAATTTTTTCTGTTTGACCAAAAGAGTTTACTTAATAAGCTTTACATAAATTTCCTGGTACCTAACTTCAGTGCTGGAGAACTGGGCATGAAGCTCATCACAGCAAAATTTTGTTGCGCAAGTTGTCATGCAAGCCGTCAACCGAAAAAATTTACGTTAGACACAACACAACGACCTGGCGTTTTCTTCCACGATTCTCAGTTTTTTACACCCCTTGGAAATGCTGAAGTTGTTATTCTTTTCTATTTCAGAGAGCTTTGAATGAAGGTACACAACTGAACAAACGACCAATGTTGAGTAGACGCGATTCGCTCGTAAAGCACTGTATTTTCAAAACACACGTTTGGTCATATGCTAAGAAAAGTCTGGTTTTCCGGTAAAACAAAAATACAGCAACTATTGCTCTGCTGAGTATTGAAAACGCACATAAAGGGGAGTGTTTATTCAAAGGACTGATGTAATCAAGGGGAGGACTTATTGACTGAACAGACTAGCCCTTACTGTCAATGAAGTTGAAGTTCTTTCGTGATATCTTTGGTATTTAAGAAGGTGAGGAGAGGAAATACTTATATTTACCGCTTTGGCTGAGGTGGTGAGGCTTCTTTGGGGGAGGCGGTGTATCCTCAGCACGGCCACGTACTGAAGGAAGTACAGCATGAGATGAAATATTCAGCCATGCACCCAAATAACCACCAGATAATAATAATAATAATAATAATAATAATAAAATATTTATATAGTGCCAATATCCTAAAAGTTCAAAAGCGCTTTACAGTAGTAACGTTAAAAATATTAAAAACACTATTAAAAAAATAAATATAAAAATAGTTAAAAAGTTACAAAAAAAAAATGCTTAAAATCTTAAGACTAATAAAAAAAGTTGCTAAAAAGTTATAAAAATGCTTTTTTAAAAAGGAAAGTTTTAAGTTTATGTTTAAAAAGGGACACTGAGGAGCTGTTCTTGATGTCAGAAGGCAGAGTATTCCAGAGTGTAGGAGCTGCCACGGAGAAAGATCTTGCGCCATATGTTTTCAAATTGAAATGCGGAATTGAAAGAAGGTCTTTTGAAGATGAACGTAGCTGACGAGGTGGAGTGTAAGGAGTAAGAAGATCGCGAACGTATGTAGGTGCCAGATCGTTTAGAGCCTTGTACGTGATGAGTAGAATTTTAAAGATGATGCGATAATTAACAGGAAGCCAGTGGAGATTTAACAAAATAGGTGTGATGTGTTCGTGTTTTCTTGAGAGGGTAATGAGACGAGCGGCGGCATTCTGGACGTGCTGTAACTTTTTTATTAGACAGTTCGGTAAGCCATAAAGTAAAGAATTGCAGTGATCCAATTTTGAAGATACAAACGCATGAACAAGTATTTCAGTAATTGAAAACCCCCCAAAACATGTAAAATGTTGTTTATCAGCCTCGTTCTCAGTCATCCTCACTCTCCGTTCCAAGCCTCTGGCTGGCAGTTCGGTTCGCTTACAGAGCATATAATAGGCCTCTGAACAAGGCTGATTATTTTTAAAGCAATGACTACTCTAATAAAATGCTTTCGTTAGTAAACAATGTTAGTAAACGAGAAAGCAGAAACAACAAATATAATGAAGAATTAAGTGAACAGAATGAAATGTAGATACCGTAAAATGCCAGTTATAGTCCCAGCTAAAAGCCCTGGGCTTATACAACTTCACAAGGGGTTTTGGGTGGGCTTATATCCAGGGGTGCTTGTACAGTAAGAGGTACATAAAAACGTTTTGGAATGAGTTGGACATCCTTGTATAAACACGACTTATTTGATGGTTTAACATATAATATGCGCGGATACTTTGCGAGAGCAATGAGCAAAACGTTTGGCCCTTTTGTCTTTTAGTTTGTGGTAAACGCTCAAAATTGCTCTTGAATATATGCCCTAAAATAATAACATTCTATGATTTTTAACTTTTTCCTAACGTGGAAACTTACTTTTGAAAGCTCTTCGTGTCTTTCAACATTTAACAATGAATTGCCAAGTTTGCAAGGTCTTTCCCTTCAAGTTACAAATACTTTTTAAACCAGAAAAACGTCTTTTGTTTGTTAATTAATTGTCTACGATCGATAATTCACTTTTGAACAGTTAAGGGTCACCTAGCAATGACCTCAACAATTATTACTGTGAGAGATTTATTTATGCACATTGTTCAAATTTTGGACCGTTTTTGCCTATAATTCTCTCCTGAAATTCAGTCATTACCTGAGGAGGGGGGCATTGGAAATTTTGGTTTTGTAGATTTGGCTATTTTTGGGGTCGGTTTTTCGGTTTTCGCATCGAAGATCTGCGGTTTTTCAGTTTTCTTGGTTTTTTTAGCATTCGGTTTTCCATTTTCAACCATCATCAAGGCGATTATTCCGATTTGGTATTCAGTGCAGTTTCTGGTTTTATGCAAAAAGAACATTCCAGAAAATATTAACAGCCAACGTCTCGCTAGGTTGCCACTTGAGCCCTCGCAAAACAACGTCTGAGTAACGAGCGCAGAAATTCCATACTGATGACGCGTCACTACCCAGATCTAGGTAGTGCTTCTGATTGGTTGAAACGCTAGGGAATTTCGTTTCAACCAAACAGAAGTACTACCTAGTGACACGTCATCAGTATGGAATTTCTGCGCTCGTTACTCAGACGACTTTTGCAAGGGTTCAAGTGGCGACCTTGCGAAACGTCGGCTGTTTTTTTCAGGCTCAAATACTAATTATTATTTGAACCCTTTATGCAGTTTTGCGGTTTTAGACGTTTTTTTTGCGGTTCTGCGGTTTCTAATAGGCCCCAACGTCCTCCCTCCCCAAGTTCATGTGTCAAGTAATTAATTTGTCAACTGTCTTTGATCTTTACGAAAGTTTTCAGAAAATCACACTGGTTGCTAACAATATATAGTTTGATCTGTTTGATTGGAATTATAGTCATCTTTCCTTTATGCGAAGTTTGCCAGAAACCAGGTTTGGGATAATGGGGATTTTGTACACAAATCCTGGCTCTTCAACAAACACCAAATCCACTTCATCATCATCACGGTCACAGGACTGAACCTCTGCTTCGTACCAACCTGATGGAATAAAGATTTCACAAAAAAAGTACTTTATAAACAACATGCAGCAGAATTATAAACAAATGCTTGATCGTTAAGTGAGAAATTCGTGATTAAATGGTAGTTTGCTATTAAAGCTTGTACGTGTGCTCCCTCTCAGTATTAAATTCTATTTCAACTTCATCCTTCTCTTTGTCATAGTCCTTTACAGTCCCAACATACCAACCTAGAGATGAATTTATCAAAGAAAGCACTGTCCAGTCTGAAATTAACACTTACTTTTCCTATCAACCTCTCTATCAATATCTAATATTCCAGAAAGGAAAGATTTATAGTTGGGGTATTTAACGTACCATTCTATAATCATTTGGAACTTTAGGATGTAAAACAGGCACACAGCATATTTGTGACTTATGCTATAGAAATATCTTACCCGTTCTCCATCCTGTCTTTCCAATTTCATTTTTCAATTTCATTCTTTCAATTTCATTCATCCAGTGAGCCATCACCCGGGTGCCAACCAATCTCATCGCTTCCATCTGGTTGCCATCTTCTGACCTTCGTGTGGTTCCTGAGTCATTGTTCTTTGCCCGTATGCGCTCTTCGTAAAGCCCAATTTCATCTTTCAAGGCTCCAGCACTTCCTCTAGGTTGTCTAGAGTAATTCCTTGAGGTACAGCCAGAAATGAACTTTGTTTACTGGCTGGTATGGAGGCACTGTCTCTAGGCCTTTTCGTGCTAACCGAACTTGCTGTAGGAGTTGAAAACGCCCTCCTTTTATGCAGTATTCGTCGATCCACGAGGTACAAGGATTTCTCTGCTGCTTTTAGTGACGTTACTGCAGTAACAAGATTCACCATGGCTTCTAGTTCTTTGTGAAAGGCTAGATAAGCTCTGCCTGATTTAAGCATTCCTACCGTTATTACTAGCTCATCCTTAGTGCCGCAGTCTAAGATGTTATGAAATCACAGGATCTCACGAAGGTTGTACATGGACAACTTGGAAATTTCGGAGATTGATTCTGGCACAGAATTGAGCTGACCGCTGTACGCGTTTAAGGGGGGTGGTGGTGCACATTCCATCTTCTCTACAAGGCGCTTAACACCATGCATTTTCCCTTCTGAAGGGAGTTTTCTGGCAACATAATGCTTGCAACTCGTCCTTGCTTTTCTGCTGATAAAGTTCGTGTTGTGCCCAATATTCTCTCTCTTTGTCCTTAAGAAATGCTTTATCGTTTTTTCCTTGAAATCTTTAAGGAATGCGTTGACATCCTCCTCTGTGCACCAGCTAATGAGTGAAATGCATGGCAAGATTGTTTCCACTCCATAGGAAAACACTTTACAAGTCAGCTCTAAGATTTTGGATGGTAGGAACACTGCAGGTGTGTTATCAACATGTGTCTGTAGCTGGATCTCCCCACCAGTATTTAACCATCTCACATAATCAGGAATGGGTTGCATGGTGAAAAGCTTCTCTTGTCTTTCACGTGGAACATCTGGATTAAATATCACCGTGCAGTACTTGTCGGACCAACAAGTGCGTTTGCCTTCTTCGTCGTAGCTGTTCTGAATAATTTGGTATTCATCTCTGTAGCTTCCAACGTAGGTTTTGTCCAAGTTTCAGAAAGTAGTTACGTCCCTCCACAACTTGTTTTTTTACAGGCTCATATTGATGGTCATCCTCGTTTTTTCGAAGTTCACTCTTACCAAGAAAGGTCACGAGTTCCTCTTCATCGTTAAAGATGAAACTCTCCTCTCCTCCAATTCCTCTTAGAGTGAGACATGGATTTCCACCATATTGTGTGTGCATTAAGCATTGCTTCACCTCCTCTGCCATGTGCTCCATGTTTTCTTGATGTCTGATGTCGCCAATCTCGTACTCACTATGCACTCCTTTACTGGAAAACTTCATTGGAAAGGGCGTGGTTATGCACAGCATGTACCTGCTCTTCTGGGTCACAGACTTCAATTGAAGCAGCCTTGCAAAACGAATCAACCACATTCTTACGAGAGGACTTGCTGGGGCCTCCGAGGGACCATTGTCCACAATAAACACAAAATGTCCCTTAAGCTTTTCAGTCTTGGGTTTTCAAAACAGATGGTCCAGTGCACGATTATTGAGCAGGAAGAAAAGCTCATTGAAGACTCTTTGGACGGTCTCTGGTTCGAAATAAGACAAGTTTAAAAGGGTGGCTGCTTCTCCTGTCCTTCGAACACTGTAATAAAGCTTATCGTTCTCTTCCTCTTCCAAGAAGGTCCCTGTTTGTGGAGAGACAAACATGCATTTATCCCTCTGCCAGAATGATGCCTCCTAGGTTGGTAGGTCCCTTCTCCATAATTTTGTGTCTAGTTGAAACAAGACGACAGGCTAATGCTGAATCCCTCAGGGGCCAGGGCTAAAATCGTTTCTCTTGCTTGTCTCATGACGGTATTGTTGTCAGCAGTCCGATAGAGTACAGTATCAATTAGTCTAGGGTTGCTTTCCAAGCCACCACCAGCCCTGTCTACTCGATCGCCTTCCCCAAACCCAAATTCTAAAATACCAGCATGATCTGGAAATTCTTCGCATTTTAATCTTCGTCCCCTTCCCTTGAAGAAGTGACGTAGCTTTTCCAGTTTCATTTGTTGAAAAGGCAATTCTTCTTTCTCTGTGCGTCACTAGTTGAGTCAGAATCGGACATTACTTTGCTTTTCATGTCCTTGAAAAGTTCCAAGTTGTGACCCAAAACTTCTCTTGTCCTGTACGTTTGGTAGTCTGGTCATGAAGTTTACACTTCTCACCTTAGTGAGGATTGCCTTCAGCGTGTCTCTGTTTCGTTTGCTATCCAGATATTCCATCGCTGTGTCATAGTTAGATCCGATCGCCTCCTCGATTTTTTGGTTGACGATTGACTGATCATTTTTTTGGATATCTTTTAACAAGTCTACGATCTTGACAATTTCCTGGCCGTGGTTTTCTAAAATGTACCCCTTTCCGTCTATATAAATTGGGACCATGTTTAAATGCTTTGTCAAAACCTCCAGCAACCTTGCAGATTCAATGCATGTCGAGTCCTTTAAACCTTTCACTTCCTTGTATTTCTTTGCAAGAACTTGAGTTGGAATGATAGGCCCGTTACTCATGATTTTGTAACCAATGGATATCATTGTGCTCATGTGGTCTTGTTGTTTTGAGGATGCAGCAGAGCTCAACTTGTCAATGAGGACATCGATAGTTTGGTTCAGTGATCCTGTTGCAGAACCCTGCACGGGCCCCTTGATCTCACTATCTTCCATTATTACCGCACTTCTCATTCGTTCTTCAGTTCTCACCATGTTTGCATTCAAATTCATGCCCTTGTCCTTATACCAGTCAAAGCCTGGACCACTAAGTGGAAATAAGACTCCATCATCCTTGTCATCACATCCATAGTCCTTCATTGTCTCTTCAAGTGTCCTCACCTCATTCTCACGTCCAGAGTCCTTCAAAGTCTCCTGTCCTTTCCTCCTCCCCTCTTCCAGCGTTCTTCACAGTATCCTCTGCCCTCTGCTCCTCCCTGCGCCCAGGCTCCTTCAGTGTCTCCTGGTTCTTTGGATTTGTCAGAGGTGAGAAAACAAAGTATCTTTTTGTTCGGCGTACACTGGTTTTTCTATTTTCCGTCATGTTTTGTTTCGGCTGCAACTTCTTTTCCAGCACTGAACCCTCGCTTTACTCGCCGCACGCGTGGGGTGGAATAAATCCCAAGATTTTAGGTTTCACTTTGACCACTGTCTGTTGTTTTCTGCCAGGTAAGTGTGTCGGATGTAACTCACTTCTTGAGAGGAGTGGGATCTGTTGATTTCTGCGAGGTAGGTGTGGCAGATGTAGGTTGATTTTTGGGAGGTGTGGGATCTGTTGATTTCTGACTGGTAGGTGTGGCAGATGTGGTTGATTTTTCGGACATGTGGGATCTGTTGATTTCTGCGAGATAGGTGTGGCGGATGTAAGTCGCTTTTTGGGAGGTGTGGGATCTGTTGATTTCTGCCAGGTAGGTTTGTCACCAGATGTACCTCGTTTTTGGGGAGGAGAAGGAGTGGTTGATTTCTGCCAGGTAGGTGCGTCAGACGTAGCTCGCTTTTTGGAAGGTGTGGGATCTTCTGATTTGGAAGGTGTGTCGAATTTAACTTGTATTTTAGGGGTTTGGTATCTGCTGACATTCTTGGTTTACCTTCAGCAACAACTGTGGCATAACTCTTGCTTGAAGAAATCGCACTGGCCTCTACTAGAAGAACGAAGTGGTTGGGTTCCCAGGCTTCAAAGAGGCATTCGGTTGGTTCCAGTCCACATGACAAAGATGGCGTCACTCTTTAATTTTACGAGACAACTCACTTTGAAAGGCATTTCTTGGATAAAAGTACCATGGCAAGCCAACTTAACTGCCCAAGCTGATGGAATATCTGGGTATGCTGCAAAAATAGGTTTGTCAATGACAGATGCGAGGGCCAGGATGTGGAATTGCCGAGCATAAACAGTGGGCTCTGCTGTTTGTTGGGCCAGTACCTGTATGGCTAGGATAAGTTTAGTGAAGTCACCATTGAAAGTGTCCATTGCTTTCTGTTCACTGAGAAAGATGGTTGTGATGACTGGCCTTAGATAGGTAGAGGTTGAGGCAATCTTTGTAATTTGGGGATGATGGGCGTAAAATTCTGCATTGGCAAATAGCTCAGAGACGGTGAGTATACGCAGAAGCTCTATTTATTTCCCCTGTAGACTGAAGTTGCTTGCTTTATAATCAAGTCAGCTATAATAATTTTCTTCTTTTTGCTTCGCAAATCAATTAAAGCATGTTTATATTTGTAAATTTCCCACAGTCAAGTTATTTTTAGCTCATATGTTTATTTTGGGTCTCAACCTACAGCCGAATAAATTTCGTTTGCTTTGCCTTCGAACAGTTCGAAAATGTTCAAATTCAGCTCGCTTTTACAAAACCTGCTTGCTTTCCAGTAGATCCAACAGGTCTCTATTAGAATGCTTTGTCACATATCTGTTGTACCCCCCCCGGCCTCAAAAAGGAATGACAGACATTGTTGATTTTTCAGGTTACAGCAGTATGTTTTTTCGGAGGAGGGCCCGGGGAGGGAAGTCCCAAGACAACCCAACGGGGATGGAGAATGCTATCTTTTCTTGGCAGGATATCACATGACTCCATGAAAAAGACTGAGGTTTTTCTTGTATACCAAAACGATTGCTCGACGGTACTGAAGTTTTAAACTTTGAAAAGACATCTAATATCTATAACTGGAAAGAAAAAGTTCGAAAGAATACTCAGTTGTCCTGTTAGTGGGAGGTGAAAAGTTTCATTTTTGTTTTCTTCCAAACAACAAGTCTTAACAAAAGAGTTAGTAAAATAAAGTCTTTTTCAGCCCTGTCAAAATGTACTGACAGCCAGTAATTTTGCCACCTACAGTCAATTATTTGCCGCCTAGTTGACGCTGGAGTTCACTAATGCTGAGTAATAATAAATGCACATCAGCCCTAATACCACATACTATTTCGTTATCCTGCCTGCCACTACAAAATGTTTTGTTAGGGCCCCTTTTTAAAATTTGCCTGTACCGTTACTTATTTGGCTTTCTCTGACATCTGACACTCTTTATTTACACTCCGCCTCTAACCTAAGCAAAACAAAATTAAGAATTAAATGATAGTAACTTACACATCAGGAGCACTACATTTGTTCATGGCTTTATCACAGAACAAAACACGCTTATTAAGCTTGCACATGCAAATTTTGTGTGATTCGTGGCAGCACTCTGCGCAAACAAATGCCAAAAAACAAAAGAGATTTTAATTGCAAATTGAAGCATACACTGTGTATATCTCTGTGCATAGAATAAATAAGCCACACCCTTGGTTTGTTCTGAAATGAACCACAGACAGAAATGACAGGAGCACTCAATAAATACTTCCCTATGCCTCACGTTTTACCCTACACTTCTTTCACGCTCTTGACACTTCCTTGCGTACTTTATAACAAAACAAGAAGCTGCCATCAGCTTTTACCTCAGGCCGTTTTTTAAGTATTGGGATAGTACACAGCTCCTTACGTTTGCCAGTTCAGTCTGACAAGTTTACCCTGCAGCTGCACTTGGGAAAGTTCAGTGCTGATGTTTTTCCAACAAAAGTGTTGGACATATTCGTTGAATAGTCTCAGCCTCTTGTTTCCCTTTCCATTGAACAAATATCTGATCCAGCATAACCTGCCACTTCTCGAGTTTGACCGGTGGGTGTTTTTTTGGGGGTTCCGTTTCCGGTGTGCGTGTAGTGGTCGCTGCATGTTTTTGTGCCCTTGTTGGCTTCTTTTCCAGGCTGTCCAGGAAAGATTGCCGGACGGCATTGTTGCTAATAAATTCCCTCATCTTTATCCAGACTTATTTTGCAGCACCTTTGGGTATTGAGGGCGGGGGTCACTTTAGGGAAGGTACGTTTTTTATTGGGGGGGGAGGGCTGGGGCCTCAGAGGGGAGGGTCATCAGTGAAAGTGAGCACCAAAAGGGGAGGGCCATACCTCATGTGAGCTATTGAAGGGAGGGTCACACATCTTTTCCAGAATTTTTTCATGAGAATTTTTGTGACGTTGCTTTCCATTTTTCTTACAGATTAATGTTTTTCTTTTCACCTACTTTGATTTAATTTTGTGTTTTATTATGGGTGCTAGGTTACATTTCTACATGTATATTATGCCATGGCACATAGTTTTCTCGGAGGACTCGCGTCCTTTTTCGTCCGTAACGAGAAGTGCTTGACACAGGTATCGTTTCTTCAGCCTCTTGCTGTTGGCTATCTACTGCCTGATCTCCTGAGTCGTTTGGTTCTGACGAGGTACTGGTAGATCCAACAATGCGTTCTACCCTGTCACTGTCACTGTCAGCCTCTGAATTTGAGTCAGAGGCTGGCTGAATGTTGTTCTGACTGTCCTGCACAATAGAAGTCAAAATCGTACTGCCAATATGTGCCTTCACGACCTTCACTTTCTCATCTTTCTTTCCTTTAAATGCAATATTGTGGTGATTAATGTAAAGTTCAAGTTCACCTACTCTAAGGGATGACAACTGGTTGCTGTGATAGAGATCTTCCCAGTCAATGTCATTGTATTCCTGTTGCTTTCTTTGTGCACGCTTCCTGTCGTTATCTGTTCGCCGCTTATCTTTTCTCATTTCAATGTCAGTTAGATGCTCAATATAATCTGCAACCAGCCTTTCTGAAACAATGTATTTTTCAGAAAACTGTTTGATTGCCTTTTTATCCCCCGCTTTGAGCTTACCCTCTTGAAACATCTGTTTTATTTGAGCTCGAGGCTGATAATCATCAGGTTTGCGGCCACTCGTAGGTGTTTTCGTACTTGGTAGGTAGTGAAAGTCGGGAAGTTTGCTGTAATCGGGAAAGGGTCGTGGCGTTGGTGTAGCTGGAGAAGGACTTACAAAGTCAGTTGCTCGACAGTATTCGCATAGCTCGCCGTTTTTCTCTTGGCAAGACATTTTTCTGTACTCCATGTACAATTCCCCTTTCTCGCAGTGCTCCTCCTCGAAGGAAGCTAGTTTAGCAAAATAGCCATGACCTGGAACAGTGTTTTTCTTATTGTTTGGGGCATCGTGATACTGTTTCATAAAATCGCGGTTATAGAAAATCATATCCTCTGGTTTATCCACCATCATTGCTGACATGTAACCCCGCGGCGCTGGGGCATCATCAACACGAAGAACTACTTCTTCTGCTACAGCCCAAGCATTTTTTTCCATGTTTGCTTTTCTCTGGGTTTCAAGTTCTGAATTTGTAAGAGAGCTAATATCATCCTCAGACAAACCATGAAGCGGCTTGTATATCTGCCACTTGAGACTTCCTCCATCACAGAGAGCGTCCCCTATACAAGCATTGAGCCTTTCTGCTTCGTTTTGGCCCGAATCCTCTCTTGCTCGGTGGATTCGAAGCACTTTGTCACTGTTATGAATTCTTGCCTTTTCAAGTAGTCGCCATCTACATTCGGCACTTGATACGCCAACTCCAGGACCGGCATCAGTGAGTTCCAACAACCTCGGATACACAGGTGGCAGTTGTAAGGTAGCAATATGCCTCAAAACATCATTGCATTGCATAACCACAGGTTTAAGTGCATTCTCAAACTCTTTGCTTTCGACATTCGGCATTTCAGATTCGGCTTTGCTGATGGTTTCTAAAAGAGAGTTCGCCATCTCATTAATACTGACTCCTACATCTCTGTCATTGTCTTCCACTGTTCCGCCCCATTTTTCTTTTGCAGTTGTAACCTGCTGCTTCAAAGAACGCAAACGCAGCTCTTCGTACCTTCTAAAACTACAGTCGTTTGCTTCAGTTACTGACCGCATGTCAGCGTCCGTGGTCGTGTCAACGTAATAGAATGCAGCGTCATGAATTCTAGCGCACATCCCTCGAAGTTTCTCTGAGTAATTCGGATAGTTTCGTGGTGGAAGGTTGTGTGCTTCGTGGAGATTTGGCTTCTCCCATCGAAGCATCATGCTATTAGATGCCCAGGTAGATGCATGGGTTGGCACGTAGGCCTTCGGCTCTACCACTACAATGCTGTCATCAGTGTCTGCAATAAGGGTGACCTTGTCTTCTACCACCTCCGTCGTTTTACGGATGAGCCTAAACGCTGATGGTGTTATGTACACTGACGCTTCTGGATAGTCGTGCACTGGTAGGGCTCTTGCCTGGGTCTCGTCAGATGGCTGTAGAATTGTTTGTTGCCTTGCACCCTTTGCTCCCTCTGACGTTTCAGGACGTAAATAGGCTTTATCGTCCATACTAATGCAAAGGCTTGCATCTACATTGGTTGCAGAGAAAAAATCTTCCTTAGCAAGCTTTACGTGTTTCCGTTGGTGATGCGTACACTCGTTCCCGTGGTCTTCAGTCTTAGGCGGTTTCTTGCTGCACCACAGGCCCTTTCCTATATGCCGCTTGGCTTGCTGTGATCTTTTATTTGTTGGTCTTGCCCTGGTCGCAACGCTTGACACTGATCGAAGGAGCCTTTTGCCTTGTTTGTATCGGCGGTAATTGGCTATATTGAGAAGATCCCTTGTCTTCACCCGGTGATGTGTGTAGAGAACAGATTCGTGCCGCCTTCCGTGAATAGTAGCCTTATCTTCAATGCATTTCAGGAGCCACTCTTCATCTTCCGAATCCAGCTCTCGTTTTCTACCCGCACCCAGGCTTCGCCTGGTTATTCTTTGTTCGGCAACAAGGCGATGAGCAGTTCTCTTGACAGCTTGATTGAATCGTTTTTTCGCTTGTTTAGTTTGGCGCTCCAGCGTTGCAACAGTTCTCTCATGTGATTCTTTGAGTGCAATGATCTTTTCCTCGAGATCCCCAATACGAGCATCTGTCCACTTTCCGCGTATAGACTCGAGAGTTTTCTCTGCTTCATTAATCTGTTGCTCAAGTTTGGCTTGCTTCCCCTTGTACCTAAGTTCTACCATGTCATTTGCTGCAATGGTGGTATTTTCAGAGGCTGCTATTCTTGCCTTGACCTCTCGCAACAGTTTTACAACCCTGTCCGGTTTCAGGCCGAGGTCGTATATTTCTGACCGAGATTTTCCAGTGCAAACAAGTAGTTTTGCGATCCATCTGTCGTACTCAGTCTCCATGCTTTCAAGTGCAGATGACAGGTCTTGTGCTGTTAGAACGGAATCGATCTCCTCAGGTACAACATCTTCCCACTCCTCCTCTTCATGAATAACTTTTAGCAGTTCACAAATATCAAGTTTTTCATTGTTCAAAACAATAAAACGTCGTTCAGCTTGGTATGAATAAATCAAAACTCCTAGGCCGGTTTCGGCGCTCAGTATTTCGTCACGAAACTCTTGCTTTGAGATGCTGTTTCCGTAAGAGCTAAATATCTCAAATGCCCTGTCAAACAATATAACACCGCTTGGAAGATTTTCCTCGTGCTTAGTTGTGCTGTACTTTGTTACCGGGGCAAGCAGCTCTTCCAAAACAGCACGTAGACCCAGCAACTTTCGACGTCTGGTTTCACTTTTCGTAGAGTTGA
Organism: Siderastrea radians; assembly: GCA_964017195.1. NCBI lineage: Eukaryota > Metazoa > Cnidaria > Anthozoa > Scleractinia > Rhizangiidae > Siderastrea > Siderastrea radians. The sequence goes on from OZ024888.1 coordinate 33,229,633, forward strand.
TTAGCGCATTGATCAGGCATAGATTGTCTTGGCCAAAGAGAGACTGCAATGAACGGAGAGTGGTAGCGTTTATTCGTGTTGCAGTTCTCACCTCAGTCCTTCTTTCCTTGTAGCTAAGGAGATGTGGATTCACTATGGAAGGTTCTTCGAGATTTCCAGGTATCGTTGTATCAGGATTATCAGGATTCTTGGTACTTGTATCCATCTTACAAATGTATTTTAGAGTAAATTGTGATGGGTTTTTTTACCAGAGCCAGTGGAACTGTACGTGTCTAGTGGTGCTTGCGCAAGCTTTTGTATCAAAGTGTCAGGGTTTACTTAATTGACAAAGCGGCAGGTCACTACCAAAGGCATATTGTGTTGCGAGGAACTGTCACTTTCCAGTGGTGCTTGCGCGAGCAAAGCACGACTGGCTTGTACAAAGCTTTTTACACAGGGCACCCAAGCGTTTTATGGCTATAAAATGTGAATATCTCGTGTAATAAAAAAACAAAACGATTTACTATTTTTTGTGTCCGTATCTTTCTTTAATCGATTTCGAAGGAAGTTGCACCAGAGCGAAGACAGTTTCTTGCAGTTTTTTATCAAATCGTTTTTAATATTCTCCCCGGAAGTGAGTCTCCGGTTTCAATTTATATCAAAATTTAAAATGGTCACACACCGACTGGTCACAAGCGGAAACTTGAAACTGGAGACGTGACCTTTAATACCCGCATCACACCACATGAAACAATTGCAATTACAATTACCGCATGGATAAACCACCTTCGATCTGATGCAAATCCCTTCCAAATCGATTAAATAACAAAAACATTGGTATTTTAAATAATAATATAAATAAAAAAGGATTTAAAATCTTTTTTACTATTAGCTATAAAGCGCACGGCTTTTATTTCAATGTGTCAGGGCTTTTAACAATAATAATTGGCAAAGCAACGTATGATATTACAGACTGGATTGGCAGGCACACTCAAAGACATGTTTTGTTTGTATTGCTTTTATTTTGTCCCAGGAGTTTATTGTAGTCTATGGCTCCAACGCAAAAGTAAATACAGAAGCAAATACAACAACAACAATAATACAAGCGCTCGCCTCTCACAAACATAAGCAAACACTTAGCGACTATATATTGTGAGTCTTTGGCTCCAACACCTAAAGGTAAAATGGAATGGAAAAATTAATAATCTGTATGGTGTTGTCCGTCTTCAAAATCGTGCATTGTCCACATATCTTACTCAGCATCACTTTCTGTGGTATCTTCTCCACTGCCAGAAGAGCTGCTTTTTCACTCTCACTTTCTTGTTCTTGTGCAGTGTTATTTTTAATATCGTCCGTTATTCTGTCAAACTCTTTGAGAGAGTGTGCTGAGAGGTTCTCTTTTATTAGCTTGATGGAGTGAGTAGTTGCTGGGGTGCTGTCAAGCATCGACACAAGATAACGAACCTCAAACACTTTTATACTTGAAACTGCACTGACAATCAAATCTTCGTGATCTATTATATAGTCTTCGTCATTCGGAGTTTCTTCGTCAACCTTTAAAATTCTTCTTTTAATTGACTTTTCATTTTCTGCGTAGCGTTGGCATTTGCGTTTATCAGCCTTACGGCGATTTTGCTTCTGCTTTCTCGACTTTCTTTTTAGTGCATTTCCTCGGCGAGGGAAAATTCTTTCAACTCGTTGTTTAGCCTTTTGTAGTAGCTCCAGAGTTTCCTCTACTGTTGACTGAATGGAACTTGTATTCTTTAAAAATTCCTGATTGGCGCTGTGCTTACATTGCATCCCTGGCTTAAGGCGGAGTCCATTAGCCATAAATAGTGCATTGTCTTGCTCTGTGATTTCTGTACTTAGGCTTTCAAGCTTGCCTTTAGCCTTCACCAACGCATCTATGTTGTTTGAAATTGTTATTGAATCGTGCTCTTTTGCTTGAAAATTCTCATGCATGAATTTTCCTGCCGCTGCTGGATTGGTGGAAGTAATATACGAAACCTTGTTGTTGGCTTTCTTGATCGTTTCTTTAATATCCCACTGGCGTTTTCTTTCCCTGGTAAATTCCAGACGGAAGTTGTCTTTGAATGGACAGGTCGCCCAAAAACACTGGTAGAATTCTGCCAAAAGGGAATTGGAAAAGCGAGTATAATCGCCTTTTGGATCTGGAATCCACCCTAGTGAGACATCTTTCCAAATGCTACTTCTTGGTTGGTTTTCTTGCTCATCGTGTGCTGTTTGTGTGGCCGCGGAATTTGGATCTGTCAATTTCTCGTGACGTACTGGGGCGCACTCACAATAACCACAAAGTACTCCACCGCCTCTCACAAACTCCGCGCATTCACCGCATGAACACTTTCCCCGATTGATTCCTTGCGAATCTATACCCATAGTACTGATCGTAGTTGAGAACGCGCGATGATGGTACGACAAGAAGATTTGTGTAATACTTTCATAGAGTGGAAATTGAGCTAGATCATGCAGAGCCTACCTGGAAAGTGAGAAACATCATGTGATATACGCTGGTTTAATAATTTATTAAATATTTTATCTCTGGTGTAATAAATGACCATCCAGGGTGAATCACGAGTACTGTTTTCAAAGTACAATCGAGTACACGAGCGGCCATGACAAGCGAGATGATGTTTGGCTTCATAGGTAAGTTTTTAATGATGCTTCAATCGTGTGCGAGAAGTTTCCTTTTCCTACAGGGGCCTGTCTGCCTTTAACAGAATTCGGAAATGTAGGAAATATTTGTTTTTGAGAGGCAGATTTCGCATGCTAAACAAATAAACCTTACCTGTTAAAATAACCAACAGCAATGCCGGCTAGTCGAAGAAAGAAGCACGTGTATTTTCCCTTAGATATTTTATGTTCAAAACTTTTATAATAGTCAAGGTTTATACTTCCATATTCAAACTTCAGCTACAAAACGTAAATATCCCACACTGATTGTTCGCATTTTCCTTGTTTCAGCGCGCACACATTCAATATCGAGATATATTTGTATTCAAACACTTTGCGTTCACAAGCGAAACGTTCTGAGGTTCCTACAGCATGGAACATACCATGTAGTAGTGAGGGGAGGGTCGCACTTTTGTCAGTCACCTAAAGGTGAGGGGTCAGGAGTTTTTTTGTTAAAACGCGAGGGAGGGCCAACACTTTTTTGGAAAAAAAATTCCAAAATTCCCCAGCCCTCCCCCCCCAAGTAAAAACGTACCTTCCCTTAGCATGTCGCTAAGATGTGATTATGAGCGGTCAATATATTTGGCGAACTCTACACTTGCAACACCGTTGCATTCCAACCACTTTGCTAAACTCTCTGCGATTTCTGTTGGTGTTTCTAAGAAATCTTTATCTAAATCTTTTCTCCCATTTGTGCAACTCTCGTGTTCTGTCGCCTGCGGGTCTGAAATTCCCATTTCAACGATCTCCAACTCAAAAGGCCTGTCTTCACGAAGCTCTTTGCGAGCACTCAACAGCATATATATATCGCATCTTAAAGCAGTTCATCCTAGGCTCTTCACACAACTAATTGGCTTAAATGTCACATTAACAACAGTTATGCAACCAGACTGGAAGCATTAAATTAATAAATGGCGAAACCAGTTATTGAATACCAAAAAATAATATTGATGGGTAAGAGCGTTGTTCTTGTGGAAACACCTCGTGGAGATTAATGAGACGAACAAGCTCGAATCGGGGTTGTGGAAATCCGATGTGTTTGCCGGGATAAACAAAACGTTGACACTGCAAAGCGCATTCCTCAACCATCCGAGTGCAACGTTCTGGCTTCATGGAATGAAGAACTAACAAAAGGATTAAGAGCGTATCTATCAATTGGTCGCTCTTTGCTACAAAGTTTTACCGCTGAAACTGTGACACCCAAAGAAAGAGCTCATTCAGCATGGAAGCCTGTTATATTCCTTAGAATTTGGAAAATGTGCATTCTTGCCGAGAACTATATTGAGCAGCCTTCAAGAAGAGAACAATGCAAGACTAGAGGGAATAGCGGACATCATTTTAAGCTCACAATGCCCAGAAAAAGAATCTGAAAAAGAGGTAGATGAAGGAGATCCAGAAAACTGTGAGCTGTACAAAGTTGGGATGTGTAAATTTCTGCAGCAGGGATTTGTTGAGCCAGCTGCAACTCACTGAATAGGCTGTGAGTTGCCTGGTTGCAGAAAATGTTGGCACAAGCTGTGCATGGGAACAAATTCAAAAATGACAAAGACAGAAATCGACATTCTTTTATTTGTCCAACCCACGACAAATTCGTTCAGTTTTGTTTGATTTGATACCCGGTGGCTTTGTTATTAGTGATCATTAATATATTCATACAATCAAAAAAAGGCTAATAAATTTTTGGAAAGACTGAAAACAGCAAAAGTTTGAAAGTTTAATTTAATTGTACTTTAAACCATAAGAGGTTAAAAGTTGACGGATGACAAGCTTAAAAGACAGTGTGCGATGCAAGTTATTTATTACCATAGCCTTCTTGCTCTGTTGATGTCCATTACCAATTGATTGTAATTTTTTTGTGACGAGCAAACATAAACTCGCAAAAAGATCAGTCATCTTGGCAGTCCTGCAAATAAAAGATGTGACATCTTAAGAGAAGGAATATATGGTTGCTGTTGTAACAATGGAAAAATGCTATATTACTTTGTAACAAACTGGATTTTTATTCTATTGTTGAGCTATTTTGTCTACAAAATAGCCTCATAGTCGGCATGCAGGCTCAAGTTTCTGGGAAGGTTGGTTCTTTGGTTGGTTGGTTTTTGGGTGGACCATGTTCGGCATTCCGGATGACTGTCGAATTTGACCGAAAGGTTAGTTGTCAGGGCCGGAACAAAAATGCAGATGAGAACTCACGGAAAATTCCGTTACTAAAGCGACACGACGAAAGTGTCCTCGTTTCATTTGCTTGGCATTGGATATTTATATATCAAATAGAAATGGCTGGCTTCCTTGTAGTAGACTTCCTTAGAAAACGAATCGTCAGCACAAACCTGGTTTACACGTGAGCGAAAGCGAGTTCTAGTAAATAATTCGTGGGTTATCTGATATTTGTGATGTTCGGTCTAGGAAATATTTGTCAGCTTCGTTTGTTTTGGTAGATGAGAATTGGAACAAATCCTTTGTACGCATGCGCATAACTTACGTTTGGAGTTATATGGTTCAACTTTAGAGTGAGAAATAAACGTGACTTCTGTGCAGGGGTGTCCCATAGTAAATGATGGTAAATAGATGGCAAATAGTTTGAAGGTATAAAAAGGGCAGAATCGTGAATTTCGAACTAAAACGAATTATTGTTCGCACCTTTTGGTAGGGTTTAAAATTAATGACCATGCCACTTGATCACTAGGTCCGCCAAAGGCACAAGGTCAACAAGGAAAAAGATTGTATGATTGGCATAAACGTTGCTCGTACGTGCAACTAGCTAAGCGCAAAGTTAGAGGTGACTTACCAGAGAAATGGGTTTCTGGTTAGGGTGCGTGGTGGTAGTGGGATTGTTTGTACAAAGTTTGAGTGGAAAGATCACGACAATCAAATCAAATCAAAACAATTATCACCTCCAATATGAAGACAAAAACGCAGTAGCTCCACACAAGATTTGTTTCACAGTTTTATAGACACAAAAATCGGTTATCATTTTTCAGATTACAAAAATGGATAAATTTACTCACTCTCCCTTTGTTACACAACTCTAGCTGCCACGAAAGCCAATAAAAAGCGCCGAAAACGAACTTATGACAGTCTCATGAAAGTCTCGTGACTCGCCATTGAACTTTGTCTTATAACATGTTTGTACGTGACAAAACACCACTTTTTTACACATAACAGTTACCTGATCTCACACTCAATCAACATAACATGTTCTTTACACGTGAAATGACCCACACTAAACATTGTCACATGACTGCGATAAAATCCCCCCTCCCTCACCCCCGGAGCTATTAAAGCAAAATTTGCCTTTGACTTGATCACATGTACTCCACGTGATAAAATTCACATTGTTTACCACACAGGTGAACCACTCCATTCTCGAATTCGCTCATTTAAAATTCCAACGATTCCTTCGCCCATTGCCCCCTCTCTCCATAACAAAACAAAAGATCCCTTAATATTATTTTCAACCAATTTTGCATCTTACTTTACATCAAAACGCTCATCAAAACAAAATTTATTCGCTGAACACAGCCACTGATTTTTGTGTGGCTTCAGTGATGTTGAGACCACTACGGTGTGGCACCAATATTTTTGCGGGAGTTTAATTTTGTGAATGGCGATTTTTTGTGTGTTTTGCGGGACTAATTTTTGCGATTGGGGAAACTGTTTGTTCTTCCCTGGAATTAATTTTTGCGATTTTCCGGAAGCCACCTTTTATTTGCAATTATAACATTCTCGTTTTTTGAGTATAAACAATCTAATGCAGGTGAACAACATACAGATTTATAACATGTTAAATCAGTTAATCAATGGAGTACCTTCAGATGATCCTTTCTTTAAAGCTTTTAACAGCTTAATACTTGTAAGGTGCTGACTGCAATTTCATCATTTTATTTCTGAATGTTTTGTTTCTAATTTTGTTTTATTTTTGAACGAAAGAGATGGTTTAAATAAATGGGCACCGACATAATATTACATCACATGTAAAAGGCGACGTTTGTATACAAATTTAGACAATGGAGTAAATTTTTGCGGGAATTATTTTTTCCGCGGGAAGTTTTTTTGTGGATCGTGAAAAATCCGCGAGAATCCCAAAAATTTGAATCCCCAAAAAATTAGTGCCACACGGTATGTCAGCACGTGCGACGTTTCTGGCTTTTTTGACAGTTTGCTACGTGACTAGTCATGCAAGACTTGCACAAGTCACACAATGTCATGATCTTTTCTAACAAGGCACGCTTATTACTCGATTTTAGCCGTGTGTTCCAAAATGTAAGTCGGTGTGAAATAATTTGGAAAATAAAACGGAGCTTATTTATATATTTGTCTGGATACGGAGTTGCCACGTTTGTCAAGCATGATGTCACGCAAGAAGACGTACGTGATTTTCAAGATCGGCGATTCTCTTCTGGTTCAAACATAACAGAATTAATTTTTGTGACAAGTTAAGCTTCCTACTAGATCCAAAATATTTGTCCATGGATAGACTGCGAGTGGTCTCTAATTTTGGCGATGGCGATTGTGGGGCAGGCGAAATACACGCGCACACAAAAGTTTCGCGCTCCCTTCGCGTCGCATCTCCTTGAACTTTCGCGCGCGCGTGTATTTCGCCCGCCCCACAATCGCCATCGCCAGAATTAGAGACTACTCGCAGTCGAGTCAATGGAAAAATAATCTTTATAATAGAAAGCCAAAAAATTAAATTTCAATCCATTGTGCTTCCGAGAAACATCTGAGAATGAGCTTCAGCAAGGACTGTTTTGTATTGTTTTGTTTGTCCCATATTCACACTGTTGTCAGATATTTTACAGATTTTATCTCACTTTCTTTTTGTTTTGTCGTAATTTGAAGCCACACTTGTACGCATTAGCCTACCATCTATTGATCAATGACGTATACGAATTCGAAACCACTAACATAAACTCAAATCTGTAAAAAGCCCTGGGCACGGGGTTGCACAATATCAGACACAGCTCCACTTAAAAGGTAAACGCTGTCTTAAAACCAATACTTTTCGAATGCTTAACGCTACTCAAATAAACAACATCACAGTAGTGTACCTTGGTACACGCACGTGATTTTCAAATCTCATATTTCCCGCCAGCATTGTGTTACATGCAAAACACAAATGTAATATAATGTTTTGAAGAAAACCTGGTATTAACCAAGATGCCGCTACTTTATTACAGTTAGAAACCCTCTATACTTGAAATACAGTAGGTAAAATATCAAAAGGAAAACGCAATTAAGCTGTGTGACTTTAACCCTTTTTGTTGCTGGCATTCGACAGAGCCAAAAGGAGGTTACCCGATAATCAGACAAACCTAACTTAAAATTCCCGCACTTGTGCTTACTGTGCTCGTTCTTTCCTGCAATAATTTTTGCTTCATGACATGATCGCTTTTCTCATAATCTTAATGTATGTCATGCTGTTAAATAACTGCCCGAAACACATACTGACCACACGTGTTGATATAATCCTTTATGTTGCTGACAGAAATGATTTGCATAAAATAATGCTTTTAATGAATGCATGCTACGATTTTTTTTTCTTGGCCTAAGATCTCATGGTTGGCATTAATGTTGTCCTTCAGGCAAACCTCGTGTTTCCCCAAGTCACAGTCATGGGCCTTAAGGATATAATATAAAGAGAATCCGTGTACAATCAAGCTTATATGCTAACATCTAGCCATTGCCACCAAGTCTCGTTTATTTGTCTCTCGTTTTCTCAAACATTTTTTTCTGTTTTTCAACAACAAACATTGATAGATTTAAACAAATAGTAAGTCCCTTACCCTTAATGCTGTACAGAAGAGACAAAATTCCACATAAAGGCCCTGTCCACTAAGGATAAAGTTTTCATCATCTATCTTTGCCATGAGCAGTAGCAAGCCTTTGTGATCAAGAGTTACTGAATATAAAGAAGAATAAAGATTAGTAGGAAATACTGTGAGATCGAGCTTTGTTCAAATTAGGCTCTATTGATGCTGTTGACATGTTTACATCCCAGAAAAAATACATTTTAATGGTAACTACATGCAGTTGATTTAATAATGCCATGCTGTCTTAACTCACAGAATCACGGGCGTGTTACCTAAGTGTTTTGTTACATTTGTCAAATACTACTTAGGAGTTTCAGATCCTCATGGCATTCATTACCAAAGACCCACTCGTGTGAAAAAATACCCTTGATTATTAGTTATTACAGTATACGTTTGCAGGTAATTTAATAATGCCTTGCTGTCTTAACTCACAGAATCACGGGGGGTGACACCTAAGTGTTCTGTTGCATTTGTCAAATAGCATGTACGAGTTCCAGATGCTCATGGCATTATGAGTGACCCACTCACTTAAGCTACCCTAAAGGTTTGAATACACCATCGTGCCATTATTAAAGTTAATTAAAGTCATTGACAGTTCATTTGCTTATCACTACAATAGTTGCCGTCAATAGTATACAGTAAACAGCCTGAATCATACCCATCGTGCTACAAAAATATGTACTGTAACATACATCAAAATGGACTATCACTAAAGCAATTGTTAGTGAAATGGTTTTGAAAGTAAATGTGCTTAGGTTGTGCTAGTTTTTGGATGTTTTTTTGTTGGTTGGTTGATTGGTTGATTGTTTATTTGTCTGTTTTCATTCTTAAATTTGACTGGAAGCAGCATAAACCAATAATTTATTTATTGCTTACTTGAGCTGAAAGAGTTTGACAAGAATGATTTCACGACAACTGACAAAAGAATTAAACGAGCAAAAAATAAGTTCAACTTACCCCTGTTCTTCCTAGTTTGGTCTAATTTGTGAGTTCCTACCATGCACTGTCTGAAATTCGTGGTTTCAGTTTAGAAAGGAGATATATCCAGTCTGGAACTTTCATGGCCTTGATTCGTTCCTCCCACGTCTCCTCCAACACCAGCTTGGCAAATGCAGTCCGAACGCCCTTTTCTTCAACCAGTAAATCAAATACCGAGGTAAACAGTTCTCAGATGCCACGGCCATCCTTTTCTGGCAGACAACAACATTCTCCAAGAACATTTACTAGGGATTCTCCATTTCACTCGCACAGGTTAATCATTTCGTTCTTAAATTCAACTGCTGTCTGCCGGATTTTTCTTTTTAGAGGCAGGTGTCAGGTCTTGATCTGATTTAATTTCCTTTATTGTTTTTGGTCTTTTTGGTGGGCCACGTCTATCCAGGAGATTTAGGGGGCTTTTCACTTTTGGCAAGCCCAAAGGCGTAAACAAAGAAATTCCTTTCACAGTGGAAAATTCCTGGATAATTTATTTATGAGTAGCGTCCATAGCAACTCAGGTCATGTGGCACCCCAAAAAAAAAATCGCGTGAGGGTCCTCGTGGCAGTAGTTTGTACTCCGATGTAGCTGGGGCCTTGTCAACACAAGCCATAAATGCCGCTTTCCAGCTCCCATAAGAACGTTTGTCTCCACCAAACACTGGAATCGATACTCTTGCTTACTGCTTCGACATATGCTTTCCTAGTTCATAATTGGGTGACTGCTCGTCTAGCTTATTTGTTTTTGCATCATTCTTCGGAGAACAGTTGGCATGAAATCCCAAGTTCCTCATCCATGGCTCCTTCCAGCTTCCAAAATCTATTCTTGGTGTCTTTGCCTCTCGAATTTTAGCTTCACATTTCTTTTGTCGGGAAATGTATTATTCTAACTCCAGCTCCGAGCTGTCAACGTTAGAGTCTTGAGGGGACTTGGCCTTTTTTTCTGGGTTGTTGATCCGATAGGCAAACCACTTCTCCTTGTGATGTTGTAGGATCACCCGTAATGGCTTTTCTCTTTCTGACAAAGCTTAATTTACACTGTGTGCCCTTTTTAGGTTTCTCAAAGCTCTCCTTGCAGCGGTTGTAATGTGCTGAAAGAAAGAAAGGTCCAAACCCGTTAGGGCTCATTTATAACTGATAAGAATCCGACAGGAGTTTGATAGCTCTTGATTTAACCCTTTCACCGGCCTGAGCCTCTTTTGTGGCTCACGAATTTCCAGCCCGAGGCGGCCTGGGCCGCTTTCAGACGCTGATGTAATGGTCGTGCTCAAAATAGAACAAAAAGGCTCTAGAGGGGGGTTAATGTATTTCACAGGTTTGTAAACACATGGAGGATTGCATCAAACGGATTTCCGCCATATTGTTCTATACAAATTTTGCGAAATATTGGACCATGAAGTCAGAGTTACAAAGGTACAAATAAATTATTTTGTTGCTCCACTTGTTGTAGTTTCTGTAGTTATGTCTTCCGATTCAGACGATTCTGTTAGTCTTTCTGGCAGCGAATCTGAGCTAGATTTAGACCATATTTTCGGCGACAGCGAAGACGAAGACGACGATTTTGAAGTCTTCATAAATGCAAATATTCCAGCTAAAATTCAGCGTCAGTGGTCGCGAACAGCTGACGACAACCGCGATCATTTTACGGTATTTAACGCTGCAAACGTTGGCCCTACGAGAAACAACGAAGGAAAGAATCCGGCTGAGATATTCGGTTTGTTTGTCGATGAAGAAAATTCTTCAAAACGTCAAGACATGGACGAACAGAAATGCCGCGAAGAAGCGAACCGAAAATCCGAGGCAACACAAGACTCAATGGACCCCCGTAGAAAACACCGATGAGCTTCGCGCATTTTTCGCCGTACTGATCGCAATGAATGATTTGGTTGAATTGCCACGCTACGAAAACTATTTTGAAAGAAACGAACAAACGTGGTTGTTTCAATCGCCTGGTTTTTGGAAAGATTTTTCTCAAAAGCGGTTCAACCAAATCAAGCGCTACATGTATTTTAGCGATCCCAACGCTCCAATTCCACCAAGAAATGATGAGAGCTTTGACCGTCTTCATAAAGTCAGGCCTTTTCTCGACTACTTGACTCGTTTCCGAAGCGAATACAACTGTGGTCGGGAGCTAACACTAGATGAAGCCATGGTTCCCTTCAAAGGCCGACTTGGAATCAAGCAACGAATTGCTTCTAAGCCTGTTCCTTGGGGCATCAAACTGTGGATGCTTACCGACTCCAACAATTCTTACCTGACAAATGTGGAAGTCTATCTCGGGAAAGAAAGCGATCCCAATGAAAGGACCCCCTTGAAGAAGACTGGAGCAGTAGTAGTACGTCTCACAAGAGATTATCAAGGCAAAGGACGCCATTTGTATGTGGACAATTTTTATTCTTCGCCTTATTTATTTCTTTATTTGAAAGCTCGTGAGTTGTATGCTACTGGAACTGGCAACCCCACTCGTGCTGGCTACCCACGGGAACTCGCTGCCGAAGCCAGAGGACTGCTTCAAGGTCAGTTCAGGTGGAGGCAGTTTCACGAATTGGTTGCCACTGTCTGGCAAGACACCAAAGCTGTCAACTTCCTTCCTGTTGTCCATCCTGCAACAGAATCAGTTCAAGTGACCCGTAACAGGAGACAACGGGAAGGAGGTCGCACAGTTCACCGGCAGATCCAGCTGGAATGTCCAAAGGTTGCATCCGAGTATGGGAAGTTCATGGGAGGGGTGGATCGAAATGATCAGATGACACGAGTATGCAAGGGCCAAAAGCAGATGCGGTGGTACATGCGCCTGGTCATCAAGTTCCTGGAAATTTCTACGTACAATGCTTATCTACTGGATGGATATGTGCGTGAGCATGAGCCCCAGGGGTCCAGGAAGTATGACCTTCACCGATTCAAAAAGGAGATGGTCATGGGTCTGGTGGGGGAGACCAGGGCACCCCAGAAAACCCCAGGACGCAAGAGGAGGCATGTAGAGGACCGGCTGCTCAACGTTGGTCGACATTTTCCTGAGAAGGGAGAGGGCAAGGACCACCGCTGCGTGGTTTGTTTGGAGAAACGGCGCAGAAGTCGTGTTGGTGGTGGTGGCAGAGTTCCAAATGCTGCCAAAACCACCTTCAAATGTTCTGAGTGTGATGTTTACTTGTGCATTTTGAAAGATCAAAACTGCTTCAAGAAATATCACACTCAAGTTGAATTTTGGCGTGACAATAAAGCTAACAGCAGTGATTCGAGTGATTCTGAGGACGATGATTAATTTTGACGATATCTTTTTTTTTAACTCAAAGTTTACTAAAGACAAGAAAACTGTCTCTGTCAAGTTCTTGTTTAACTTGGTAAACAAAGAACTCAATTGTAGACCTGTAATGAATAAATATATATTTGCATTGTTAATTTTCGTAAATAAGTATGAATGAAAGTAATCCTGTAAAATTACATTTACTCTTTCAAATTTACCAAAACAATGCAAGGTAGCAATTAGCTAAGGTTTTAAAATATGTTTTCAACTATTTCTCTTATTATGAACTGATTTTTGAATATTTATCACGTTTTTTGTGTATAATTACTTCATTTTTATTAGTTAGCAGCATTTGCCCATTGTTACCATGGTAACGGCACCCTGGGGGTGCCCCAGAGTGGTCCCAAATAAAAGTTTATCTTTCATGCATTCAGGATAGTATGGGTGTTGAGAGTATATGTCGGCCCAATTCGGGGAATTTTATGCAAATGAGATGCGGAATTTTGGGACCCGCGAAGCGGGTCGGCGGGACCCCTAACCCTAAGTTTATTTTTGTTTTGAACCCTAAGTCCGCCATGTTGGATTTTTTGGATTTTGGTTTTTTTTTGGTAAAGTTTTTTATTTAGGTTAGCCGCCATTTTGGATCGGGAAGGTTTCTTCTCCAAGGCCGCCATTTTGGATCGGGAAGGTTTCTTCTCCAAGACCGCCATCTTGGTTTTTTCTAAGTGTCTAAGAGTCACTTTGAGTCGAAGTCTCTGTGTGACTCTTTGAGACTTAGAAAAGAAAGAAAGAAAGAAGGAAAAAAATTTTTTGCGTCAACCGGGATTCAAACCTGGCGATGAAATTTAGAGTGAGAATGAGAAACCCGATACTTACCTGACTGCGCCACGCCGCGGCTGACAAAGACAGGTGGTGAATTGGATGTAGTAAATAGTTTATTTGAAATTATAATTCTCGCTTTAAAAATTATAATCGTTCGAAACTATCGCTTCAACTACAAAACAAAACGGACAGCCTTCTAGGTTTATTCGAGATGGCAGTAAGCCCTTTGTAGAGCGAATGCGTCTCCCACATTATGAATAAACTCTAGTCAGCCGTACTTACATCTATGTGTAAGATTCTCTTATATATGACTTATTATTTTGACTATCAACCTTGTGGGATAGTACTAACAATTGAAAATAATGCGATTGCGCAAAAAGCATCCTTTTTGCTTTTATTGATCATTGCTTTTCTGAGAATTGGTGGCTCCTAAAAGAGCCGTTGTTTGTTTTTAGTCTCTCGCTTTTCTACGAAAAGCTGTGTGAAAATTGTTTTTTATTCTTTCAGTTTCTGTTGTAACCAGGTAAAAAATAAATAGGTTTCTTGCTTGGGGCAATGCACCATCTTAAAAAGTTGATCTTTATGAAGTCCACAGGATGTTCCATGATCTTCGGTCTTACTCCAGAGTGAATCCGCTTTCGGACAACCAAACTCTTCTAAATTCACAGAAGATAATCCCATCTTGTCAAGTAAATCTTTTTCTAAATGTCCTCCTTTGTGAGCGACGAGTCTACCGCGGTACAGCGCGTGAATAACCGCCTCGACATCTCTTTGCGGTAACGCGGCTTCTTTGTAGCTGGCTTCGAAGCGTAATCCATGGATGTGTCGGTAGACGTAATTAACGGTTCGACGATCTTTATAATTTAAATCTCTGTAGCGCAAGCGTGAATAAAAATGTTGACTATCATTTTCACCCTTAATCGTACACCAACCTAATTCTCGAACTAAAAAACCACTCGAAAGATGAAAGCCTTCCAGATCAATAATCAACGTGATCTGATCCATCTTTCTTTCTTGTGAAAAAACCAATCTATATGATAATCAGGCGGGCTTGTCCTAACACGCCCGCTCCACGTCACAATACGACTGCACCCAATGTACGTCACAATACGACTGCACCCATTTCAATAGAGAAAGTACGTCACAATACAGAAAGCGGGCATGCGCGCGACCGTAGCTAGTTATTATAAAAACGCGACGCGGGTTTGTCATTTCAAACCCAACTTCGATAGACAACACGACGAGAGATCAACACAAGCACGAAGACAAGCCTCTTGAAGCTCTATCAGCTACGCAATGGGACCTGAAACGTAAGTATCCTTTGACACTGTCTTCTAGAAAGAGAAAAAATTGGCTTTAAGTTTTTTCTTTAAGAGGGAACAAGTTTCACGTGTGTTCGTTGCAAAGACAACAGCCGCTATTGTTGCGTGTTCATCTTTATCAACAACAGTCACCGAGAATTTGTTTGCTTTTCTTAGAAAGAACGAAACATTCTTAAAGTGTCTTTAAGTAAATAAGAAACGGGTACAAGTTTTTGCCCTCACAGGGCAGACTAAAAACAAAACTTGACAAATCAAAACAAACTGTGCGGACTCTCAGGAAACGGACGACTGACCAAATCAAAACAAACTGTGCGGACTCTCAGAAAACATTCAAAACAAACTGTGCGGACTCTCAGGAAACGGACGACTGACCAAATCAAAACAAACTGTGCGGACTCTCAGAAAACATTCAAAACAAACTGTGCGGACTCTCAGGAAACGGACGACTGACCAAATCAAAACAAACTGTGCGGACTCTCAGAAAACAATCAAAACAAACTGTGCAGACTCTCAGGAAATGGACGACTGACCAAATCAAAACAAACTGTGGGGACTCTCAGAAAACAATCAAAACAAACTGTGCGGACTCTCAGGAAACGGACGACTGACCAAATCAAAACAAACTGTGCGGACTCTCAGAAAACAATCAAAACAAACTGTGCGGACTCTCAGGAAACGGACGACTGACCAAATCAAAACAAACTGTGCAGACTCTCAGAAAACATTCAAAACAAACTGTGCGGACTCTCAGGAAACGGACGACTGACCAAATCAAAACAAACTGTGCGGACTCTCAGAAAACAATCAAAACAAACTGTGCGGACTCTCAGGAAACGGACGACTGACCAAATCAAAACAAACTGTGCGGACTCTCAGAAAACAATCAAAACAAACTGTGCGGACTCTCAGGAAACGGACGACTGACCAAATCAAAACAAACTTGACTGACCGATACCAAAAACTTTTTTTTTTATACCAAAACTTATACCCGTTTTTTCCTTAACTTTACTGTAGTATGTCGGATCAAGATTTGATTGCATCAATGGAAATGTTCGAAGAAGACCAACAACTTGTGGATGCCTTAGAAGCAGCGGAAACCGAACGCTTCGCGGCCAACGCTGAGGCTTTTTACAATGCCAGGGAAAACCAGCGCCAGTATCAACGAAATCTTATCGAGCAACAAGGAGGTAACATCAACCCCGGTCAACCTGGAAGGCTTGTCTTCGAATTACAACCCCTCAGCCGCGACCAAAACCGTCGGTATGGTATTCAGGAATGGCGCTATCAGGCAAATCTACGTCAAGAAGGGAATGTCGTGGATCACCTGGTACCCGCGCTTCGTGATGGTCTACAAAGGGCTATCCAAGAACTGATTGATCAACGCGATGTCCCGGACAACCATCGTGTCTATTTTGACATTTTTAGCGATCAGCTCAGGGATCAGGCTTACCGGGCGAATGGACTCGTCGCGGGCGATTGGAGGAATTCGACACACATGGTTGACCAAATTTTTAATCATTTGCAATCGGCCTTGAACTCGAATGAATCATTCGAAATGAATGATACGTTCCGCCTAGAAGTGACAACCGTGGCTCCTCGCGTCCTCCGTGGAACTGGAAAACCTAGACGCAAGAAGTTGGGGTACTTAGGTGCTTAAGATTTTCTGCTCAAAAACAAGTCGGTGATCAAGATTCGTAACCCCAACGATAAGCTGTGTGGGCCTAGAGCCATTGTGGCTGCCAAAGCCGCTGTGGATTTTCCCTCTGGTCATGGTACCCGCGTTCAACTGACCAAAGCTCAACGACCAGCGACCGCCCGCAACTCCAAGCTGCGTATCGTCTTTCCAAACTGGCTGGGGTCCCCGAAGATTGTCCTGTGGGTCCAGACGAACTGAAAAAATTCCAAGCTGTGCTGCCAGAGTATCGCATCATTTGCGTGTACGTCGGAAGAAACTCGGAAGCTGTGGCCTTCGCCCCGTACGATGAAAAGAAGAAGGACATTATCATCATTCATCACG
Source organism: Siderastrea radians (assembly GCA_964017195.1). NCBI lineage: Eukaryota > Metazoa > Cnidaria > Anthozoa > Scleractinia > Rhizangiidae > Siderastrea > Siderastrea radians. The sequence continues at coordinate 33,246,493 of OZ024888.1, forward strand.
ATGACCATTATCATGGCTGTAATACTCTCAACGGGTATTACCAAACCAGTTACTACTGCCCGTACTGCCTGAAAGGCTACAACGACAAAGGCCACCATCGTTGTCAAGCCCTGGAGAATAAACTATGCAAATGTTGTAGACGCCGCGACTGCCCGGACTTCGAGATGTGCCATCCGCAACACCTGAAGGCGACCCTCCTTTGCGAACCCTGCGGTCGCTACTTTTTTGGGCCCACCTGTCTGGCAAATCATCTTCAATACAGCGTGGCCGGTGTTTTTAGCCCTCACCAATCTGTGTGTAAGACCGTAAGGCACTGTAAATCCTGCGGAAAGCTTAACAATGGCCTCAACGAGCAGAAAAAGCATCAATGCGGCTTCAGCACATGCCCCACATGCAAAGCTTATGCTAACCTACGCGTCCACCGATGCTACATAGAATCAGCCCGCGAAGTCAAGCGGAAAAAAGAAGAACTCAAGAAAGCGGCCAAATGCCGTGCCGAAGCAGAAGAAGGACCAGAACCTCAGGATATCGTAGAAGAACTCTTCGAAGCCGACGATAGAATGGGTGAAGATCAGCAAGACCAGCAAGATCAGCAAGACAAGAAGAAACCCCCTTTACATGTGTATTTCGATCTGGAAGCACGACAGGACACAGGCACACACGTCGCTAATCTTTGTGTTTATCAAACAGACGAGGGCTATGAGCGCATTATTTCGGGTGAAGATTGTGTGAAAACTTTTATCGAGGACTTGAAGGAATTCACTGAGGAGGACACGCGCAAGGTTATCGTGATTGCCCATAACCTCCAGGCATACGATGGCTATTTTGTCATACAGGAACTTTATCGTGACGATAAGACGGTTCAGCAGATTAGATGTGGGGCCAAAATTCTAGAACTGTGCCATTACGGCATTCGCTTTATTGATAGCCTCAATTTCTTTGCTTCGCCCTTGAGCGATTTCCCCAAAACCTTTGGGTTGAAGCTTTACGCCAAAGATGCTGCCGGGCGCTTCATCAAGGACGACCAGGGAAACTTTGTAGAACATCCACTTGCCGAGGGATATTTCCCACATCTTTTTAATAGAGTGGAAAATCAGCAATACATTGGCCCTCTTCCGCCTAAAGAAGATTACATGCCCCAAACAATGAGTAAGGAGAAAAAGAAGGACTTTGACAAATGGTATCAGGCCGAAGTAGACCGCAACGCCATCTTCAACTTTCAACATGAGCTTGTTGAATACTGCCGCCTAGATGTAACTATCCTGCGTCTAGGATGTCAAACGTTTCAGGAACTGTTTCTAAAAGAATCGAATTTCAATCCATTTGAACATGTGACGATAGCATCTGCATGCAACAGGGACCTCATCGAAAACCGCCTGGCCAAAGAAAAGATTGCCTCGGAACCGACCTATGGATGGAGCGGGCAGCAGGGGAACCAATCCCGAGAAGCACTGGAATGGCTTCAGTGGCTAGATTACGAGTGTCGGAAGAACATTTCCCCCGAAGAGCGTGAGTTCCACGATGAGATGCAAACCCCTAAAGCCAGACATCCCGCCCACAGAACATACATTCAGCACGCCAGTAATGGGGGCGAAAAGTTTATTGAGGACATCGGGACCACCGTCGATGGCTATGACCCGGAGCGAAACATGATTTTTCAATACCATGGCTGCTACTGGCATGGATGCACCAAATGCTATCCTAATGAGAGCGAAGTGCATTACCGTCACGCCGGTCGGCGTATGTACGAAGTAAGTGAAAACACCAGAAGAACGACTAACAAACTCCGTCGTGCTGGCTACCAGGTTGTCGAGATGTGGGGTTGTGAGTGGGCGAAACTAAAGAAAGAAGACCCCGAAATAGAGGAATTTGTGAAGACCCTGGAATTCGTGGAACGGCTCAAGCCCCGTGACACCTTCTTTGGTGGCCGAACAAACGCCGCCAAACTTTATCAAAAGTGCAGACCTGGTGACAAGATCCTGTATGTCGATTTTACCTCCGTCTACCTGACCATCAATAAGTACGGCTGCTACCCGACCCAGCATCCTGAAATCCTGTTGAACCCAGAAGACCAAGACATTGAACATTATTATGGAATTGCCAAGTGCAAAGTGCGAGCGCCCCGGAAACTGTACCATCCCGTCCTCCCTGTGCGCATACAGGGTAAACTGATGTTCCCATTATGTTGTAAGTGCGCAGAGGATCAATTGCAGCGCCCCATGCTAGAACGAAGTGCTAGATGCCCCCATGATGATATTGAACGTGAATTCATAGGTACATGGTGTACCCCGGAATTGGTGGAAGCCCAAGAGAAAGGTTACACGATCGTACAAATTTACGAAGTCTTCCATTTCCCAGAAGAGCAGCGCGAAGTGGGTCTTTTCAGTAACTATGTGGACAAATGGTATCGATTAAAGATGGAGGCTTCCGGATGGCCGAAAAACGTCGACACAGAAGAAAAGAAACGTCGATTTCTTCAAGAATTCAAAGAGCAGGAAGGGATCGACCTTTAATATGAAGAATTAGAGAAAGGTGGGAACAGCGGTCTTCGGTCCTTAGCTAAACTTATGCTTAACTCCATGTGGGGGAAGTTCGGCCAATGCACAAACAAAACACAAGTGGCCCACTTCACCTCACCGGACGACTTTCACGACTTTATCCAGAGCGATCGTTACATCATACAGAAATTCCAAACATATCCTCACAATGAAGACATTCTAGACGTGTTCTACACTAACAAGGAAGACGACATTGAAATTAACGGGCGTACCAACATCTTCGTGGCAGCGTTTACAACCTGCTTAGCCCGCCTTATGCTTTATCATGAGCTCGATAAAGCAGGCCAGCAAGTACTCTGTTATGATACGGACTCGATCGTGATACTGGTGGACGAAAACAATCCTTCACACTATGTACCGACAACGGGGGACTTCTTGGGGGAATTTACAGATGAACTGCTTGACAAAAAGACCGGGATCTCGCACCCTATTGATGAGTTTGTATACGCGGGTCCTAAGAACTATGGTTATCATCAGACGAACAACAAAACCGAATGCAAAGTGAAAGGGTTTAGCCTCAACACGGAAGGTAGCCGTTACCTGAATTATGCTGTCATGCGCGACAACGTCCTCAACGAACTGACAGACCCGCTGGTGGATACTCGGACCGGCCGCATTATTCCTTGAAGACATGACGTCCGACGTTCGCATCGTATCATCCGCAACCCCAAGGATTTCAGTATCCAAACAGTGGCCGAACAGAAAAAATACCAGATGGTCTTCGAAAAACGCGTCATCGATCCGGAGACGTACCTGACTTACCCGTACGGCTACGGCAGCTTGGATTTGGAGTCCCCCACCGTAGAACAGGACATTCACGCATTATTAGACTTATAGACAATTAGGTCGGAGTTGGTTTTGAGGAATGTGTTTAGTTGACAAGGTGAGAGAAGGTGTAAATAGTAGACTCTTCGAGTCATGTCATGTAAAAAGCCACTAGGGCGCTAGGATAAAAAAAGTTAGTTAAATTTGTATATAGTTTTTATTAGGGCTTATCCATGAATGATGGAAATAATGGTATGTACATAGACTTAAGGGTTAGAAACCACTAGGGTGAATGTAACTAGGTACAAAGTAGAATAAAACACATGGCAGAATTTTAAACATGGCTGGTTTATTTTAGACTTTGACTAACTTTTTAGCTTGCATGATACGTTTGACAATTTTTTCCGTTTTAGTTTTCTTCCCAGGTAATGCCTCAATGGCTTTAATCATTTTGGTGTCGGCTTTCCACTTATCCCTTAAATTTTTGGCTTTATCATAATCCATATCATGTTGTTTAGCAATTTTATCCAACCGATTAATGCCGGGGTCTCCTCTAGCTAATCGTTACTTGAGTTTGGTCCCGGGTCCCAAATATTGATATCCTGGCCAGTGAAATTCAATCCCAGTTTTAGCTAACCCTTTTTGCACATCAAAGGCTCCTCCTTGTTGAATCCCTAAAGGCTTTCGTCGTACTGGAGTTTTCTTCTTAGTTTTCGACCGGCGCCCAATTCTTCCCACCCGGGTATGGGTTGTAACTTTTCGAGTTCGGTTTGCCGTTTTCGTTTCTTGGGTTTGGGGTTGGTTTCGTCGGGTCGGGTAGGCAGTAAGCGTCGTCTTGTACTCGGTTTTGTTTTGGGTGCTTTAGGTTCTTTAGGTTCTTTAGGTGTTGTTTTTATCCTTTTTATAGGTTTAGGTGGGATGGGTTCTCCTTCATCCTCTCCTTCCTCTCTTAGCCGTTTGGTTAAATGGCCCAATTCTCTTGACAAGGGTTTAATGTTGGCATTAATGATGGCAGGTGGATAGCCTGAAGCTAACCATAAATTTTTTCGGCCGCCAGTTTAGCGGCTTTGGTCAGTTGGGTATTATCAGTCAAATTCTCACGATACGACTCAATGAGTTCTTCCCACACTCGCGCTGGGACTTTATAAAACCCTTCCATCTTTGCTGAGTCTTTAGTCGTTTTGCATGTGTAAGAAATTTAACTTCTATTTAAGCATACACAGACCAGGTCATACAAATCCCGAAACAGTTGATTGCCTTTCGCCTCGATCAACATCTGACGGCGTTTTTTCAAGGAATATTGGCGTTGGCGTAGTTCTCTTAAAATATGTTTATGTTTTTTCAGTCTGGCCATGAGACTAGGATCCACGGCTACATTCCGTTTGAGTAAATTTAAAATGACTTCACTCAGCAGATTAATTTGATCTTTGGTGGCTTGTAACAAGACTTTACGTCGTGAGATTTGACTCGGTTGATCTGCCAAGGCTTTAAAAAAGGGTTTGTGTTGTTCCAAACGCATCATCGTCGTCGTCGTTTATAATGTCGAATGTTATCGGTAATCCCTTTGAAAGCTTGACCTGCGAGTTTACCTGCTGCCGTCGTAAAGGTGGGAGCGGGCCCCGCTAACAAAAAACTAGCGCCGTAAGCGAGTTTATCAATTAAACGCGGCTTTCTTCGACGTAAGGCGCCTCCTCTCTGAAAAAATTTTGACATCGTGGGTAAGGGGTCGGTGGTCTTTTATAGTTGTCCACTTCACAAGGTTCATACTTGTTTTTATAGGCTTCGGACACGCGGGCAGGTATGGGTGGAGCTAAATCCACAATGATATCATCCATACTCGTCATTTTCACAATAAAACTGGGTAGGAAATCGGTGGTATTTTCTCTCATCCCTTGTCGTAATTCGTTCAAGGCCTTAGCATAGGTAGTATAAGCAAAAGCACTCATTCTCAGTTTATGCCGATATTGTTTAAACTCATTCCATCCTTTGACAAACGTGCCTACCGCGGCTAAGACCGCCACTAAAATCGAATTTTTAAGGATAGGCCCCACGATCATCCCTGTCGCCACTAAAAGCAAAGCCATGGCATTGAGCCAGGTGTACATCCACTTGAAATAACTCCATCGTTGTTTATAGGTCCACCATTGACGGTGATAAAAATCAAACAAGGTTTTGAGTCTAGGGTTTTCCATCTTTTTTCATTCGCTTTTGCAAAGCGCAGAGGTAAAACAAGATTGAATCAGTTCGCGAAAATACGTTTCTCCATAGTCTTGTATCATCTTATTTATAGGAATTTGTCCATGTTTGATTTGATGATAGAAGAACCATATCATGTCATAATCCATGGCATCGGGTGACATACGATCTGCTTTGTCTTTGACATTTTTCACAAATTGCTGCCATTCCTCTCGGGTGTAAAGTTTCATAATGTTTTGTCAAGCTTTTTTAAAGTTTAAGGTTCGTCGTAAATGTTTTCCCACTTGCCTGTTTTGGGGTTTTTGACAATACGCATGATGGTACGTTTCTTCGGGTGCGTCCAAAATTTCTTGGTAAAAATACCCGCTTTACCAGCAAACGCTTTCTTGGCTATATCACCACTCCAAAAACGATCAAACACGTGTCGGGTGGACGGTATCAATTTTCTTGTCAACCACTCCGCTTTTTTCGCCACGGTCCAAGGGGTTCCTAAACCTTGTCCTTTCTGATAACTTCGCGTCCACCCTTGGTCTTCTAACACATGGGATAACACACGTTCTTCATCCCCTGAGGCCGGATGTAAATCCAACCACGTGTAACCAAAGGGTTCTTGCGTACACGCTTGATAGGTTTCTAAACATTCTTTCCAACAAGTCGGAAAACTTTGCAACAGTAAATTACGGACGCCTAATTGATCCCGAGGGTTTTTAAACACAATTACATAATGCGCATTCCTTGAAATACTTTTGGCATATTTCCCTGCTGGAAACATATCCTGACATAAGTAGAGCACCGTGATATCTCGATGATGGGAATGTTTGGTGAATAAATCTAACACGCGTTTATCATGACTTCCTTCATCCATCAGATCATCCAGCACTAAAATCCCTTGCCCCTTTGGAAACCAAGCATCCAAGTCCTCTAATTCAGGTATGCCTTCATGAAATTTGGCAAACTTCATTTGTTCGAACTTAGGTTGCCAGGCCCCATAACAATAATGAATACTGTGGGGGTAAGTTTCAAATAAATCCAAATTATTCTCTAACAATTTTTGCGTAAAGACCGTTTTTCCACACCCGGAAGGACCTACCACTAACATTGAGGAAGGTGTATGAATTTGAAAGGGTTTCACTAAAGGAAATTCCATCTTCTTTCACAGCCAAAGGAACTTTTGCAAAAGAGTTAGAATTCTAAAGCGAGAGAGTTCATACAATGAGACCTAGGGTTAGTATACGACGCTTTTTATTACTTTTTCACGAGGTTCACAGGATTGCGTCATACAAGGATACCTAGGTACTTGGACCGGTTCTAACATACTGGCTACTTTTTGATCATTTTGCACATAATCATGATCTGAAAATAAAGCTAAGAAATCTTGTAAAGAGCCACCACGGGCTTTTAGTTTAAGATACGCTAAACAATAATGTCCACAGGCATAACTGTGTAATCCTTGCAAAGACGTTCCATTCGTCACCCAATGTCCCTTCTCCAGAGTCGTTATCCAGTCGATCAGGGGTCGTGTGGTTCGATACCATTCGAGAGGTAAACCATAACTATCCATGACTTCACACACGTTGTTTTCTAACCATAAGGCAATCCAATGTTGGCCGGGTTGTCCTGCCGGATCGGTGTTGACAATATAACAGGCTTTCTTTTTAGGGTGGCGAGGTAAACCATCACAAGGTACGGTGCCTTGAAACACTTTTTTCAAATAAGGATCTTGATCGGCAAAAGCATTACATTCTTGGGTCGATAAGGCTACAAATTCCATCTTGTTTTTGCGAGCTTTTTCAAAGAATTAATGTTAGTAAATGTCGTAGAGGACCGCGCCGTTCGGGTCAATCTCGAGCAGATTTTCAAACTCACCGTAGACGAGGATGGTGATATTGTTGGTGGGTGCTTGTCGGAAATCCAATTTAAGCTGTAGGTCTCCAGACTGTTTAGGGTTCAGGTTTCGGCTATCCGCACACCCATTGGCTACATTGTCAATCATGAACAACGTACAGCCTTTGCCTTGTCCCCAATCAGCTTCTTCCAGCATGTTGCCTGTCAAATGACACCAAGCTCCACTAGCTAGCAGATACCGAAAGTACCCTAGCAAATCACGACTGCTATCGTTGCCTACCAATTCTAGAGTTTCGTACGGGTATTCTTCACCCCGTACAATCTGCTTGATGGAAGTCAGATCAAATTTCTGGAAACAGAAGCAGTTTCGGGTATAATCCCCATTGAAAGCACGACTGTCTAGGAGAGCTACAATCATACGGTCTGGGACTCGATTTTGAAACAAATCCTGAATTTCTTCACGACTTTTGGTATTTTCCATGCTGTTAGTTCGAATTTCACTTCGAACGGTGGGATACTTGGCCACAGCTTTGCCATTGTGTCTCTTGCTTTCCAAATGCTTGTGGACGGCTTCATTGATTCTCAACTGACACAAATGAAATCGGATCTTGATATCAGATTCAGTCAAACGCCCTGCTTTTCCAATTCCATCCAGAAAGATTTTAGGGTCGTTAAAGTGAAACTTCATCTTGATTTCTACCCCTGGCACCAAGGCTTTGCCTGTGTGAAAGATTTCTAGGTGAGGGACAAAGACAATGTCTGACTTTGCCTCTGGCCAGTTGACCTCGTTCTGCAGACATGTTGGCTAGCAAGAGTTTAGTATTCGCTGCCAAGTTTTGGTAATCAGCATGCCCAGCGCCTGCATTGGATGTGGTATCTACCTTGTTAGCGGTCCATTGTGGGGGAGGGTTGATCCCATTAAACCAGCCTTGGGGTCTTAGCACGGTTCTGCCATCTTTGGTATCAAAGTTGGTCAGGGTTTGTAGATAAGCTTTGTAGTGATAAGTGTCAGATTGCGGACTAATCAAAGTCCCATTCACAATGTTTCTGATGCATCCCAGTTGTTGCCATCATTCTTTTTCATCTGTAGTTCCATCGTAAAGTAACTTCGATTCAAATCCACAAAAGTTTCCAGTTTCGGTACAATAAATTCCATGGGGTTAATGCCCGTGGTCGTCGGTTGAATGGTTACCATACGATACGAATCAATACTATAATCCGTCTCCGGTTTCTTAAACAACTGAAGGGTCGAGCTCATGGTCATGTTGGCTGCCATGATGAAATGAGTTTACTTTTTCTGTTTTCTTTTCCTTATATACTTTGCAAGTTGATAGCCTGGTGGTCGACGAACCTCGGCACTAATCCATCCACCTGTTTGAGTATACACCCGACACACTGGTACTAGGCCTTTATCCCCCATGACAGACACGGGTCTCGAGGGTATGGGTTCCATCTATTAATTCGTACGAAAAGCGTTGCTTTTCTAAGCTCACTTTTCAAAAGCTCTTTTAAATTCTTAGCAAATTCTTTGCGTGTGAAAGCTATTTCCCTAAAATATCTCTAACTTTTTTCACTTGTTTGGGAAAAAGAGCGGTCGTGACTTTGACAGCTTGTTTGACTTTCGGTTTTTTCAAGACTTTGCCCAATTCTTTTTGCAAGACTTGTTCAGCTTTTCGTTTCAGTCCTCGTTTCAATCCTTCTTTGGCTCCTTGAGCAATGTTACTGGGTAATTTGAGTGGGTTCCGCGTTTTTATAGCCCCTTTGAAACCACCTTTGAACGTTTCTTTCACCACCCCTGCGCCTTCTTGATCTTCGATATCGGTTTTAAACCGAGTCAAACTACCGCCTCGCATGATAGTATCGTTTGAGTCCTCTTCCTTTTTGTGTCTTCCTTTTATTCTTTTTCTTCAACCATTGTTTAGTTTTATGTCCTACCGCAGCACCTAAAGCAGCTAACCCCGCTGTTTTGCCTGCAGCCATTAAACCAGGAATGACAGCTGCTAAAGGGATGACACCTCCTTTTTGTTTTCGTTTCATGCTTGTTTAAAGTGAAGGGTGACTAAGGTATGTCCTGGTCCAAATTTAGCTAAATCGTCTCCAGTTCCGACGGTGTCGGCTACTTGTACCTCAATAATGTCCATCACTTCACGTCGCACCGGTATATATTGAATATGTTGAGGTTCAAAGTAGACTTGACCTTTGGTGGTACGATCATATTGGACTTCTCGTAGTAAATCCACAATCTTGTCACCCACCATCGTACTGCTACCCACATCCGAATACACATGCAGGGTTCTCCTAGGATCCTGAATCACACTTCAAAACGCTTGATTCAAGTTAATAAAGGTCCAGTTGACCCGCATACTAAGAAAAATCCAGGTGACGTTGTTCTTATCCGTGGCACTGGTAAAATACAGCGGATCCGAAGCAGGAACAGTCACAAAATCCACCTCATTCTTGGCTGGGACTTTTCCGTTCGGAAAACTCATGATGAGATTGGGTCCTAGTTGAAATCCGCTTTCGGTTTCCACAAACCACCCCATTTTGAGACACACACGTTTGTTAAAAGCCACAAACAGGCTATAATTTTGAACCGCTCCAGAGGTATATTGATGTCGTGCCACATGACTGTTGTCCAAGAACAAATCCTCTCCTTGCCATGTCCACGTTAAACAGGTATTCTTGTTGTTTTCTTTGTAATGAAACCCATAGCTTTGCCAATTTTCTTCTTGAAACCGCTTATCCGTCCATTTTAAAATGGTTTTCATAAAACTGACCCGTTCACCACCCATCCATCGTCTTGTAAGATTTGCAGCTTTAAATTAAACGTTTTGTTTATACGTTGTCTACCCAGGATAATGTAACACGTTTCGCCAAAGATAAATTCCGTCAGTGGGGCTAAGGCTGTCAAGTTGACGTTGGTGTCGGGGAGAGAAATGGAACTCAGCCCTACTTTCCATCCCTCGCCCAGCAGTCTCAAAGGGATAGGTAATCGTACCTTGAACGCATTGGAGGTATTGTCGGGAAATTCTTTTTGACTTGCATGACTAGGTAAGGTGACAAAGAACGACATGTTGACAAATGATTAAAATCTTTATTCGGCTGCCTTTTTAAAGTGTAAGGTGACAAGGGTATGATCCTCTTTAAACTTGACCAGTTCTTCTCCATATTCTGTGTTTTCCGTGATGTTGACTTCGATGATATCAATGACTTCTCTACGTACTGGTAAATAGTGAATCTGGGTGGGTTCGTAATATACTTTGCCTTGACCTTGACGAGGATAATGCACTTCTTTCAACAAATCCGTAAAACGGGCACCTACCATAGAACTTCCTGCTACATCGGAATACACATGAAGCGAACGTATGGGTTGTTTCACAGCCCGATCAAACGCTAAGTTGAGGTTGGTAAATTTCCAGCTGCAACGACCTGTCAGATAAAACCATGTTACTCCAAAGTTATCCGTTTCATGTCGCATGTAAAGATTGTTTCCATTTTTATCTCGAAAATCATAGCGACCTCTGGTTTGTACTTTATGGTCATGATACACATTTTGGAGGTTGACACCAGCTTCCCAGTCATTCTTCCAATCGGTGCGAATCCATCCCATCTTGATGCCCAACACGGAATTAAACGCAAAATGGGGTTGTAAGTCGGCGACACCCGAAAATGGTACTCGTACTAATTTGGAGTTGTCCAAGAGTAAATCGTTGCCATCCCAAGTAAACTTAAAGTAGGTATGATTCTCTCCATGTTTTTCCACAGATTCATACTCTCGTCGAAACTCTAGACTTTGTTGTTGCTGTAACCATTGGATGGATGCTTTCATAAACGTGACTCCATCCCGAATCCAATCCGTGTCTTTTAACTCTTTGAGGACCAATTTTTAAAACTTGTAATCAAAGGAATTATCTGTTTTCTTACGAACCGAAGACAAGAAAAATACGGGTTGATCGTAAGGGGTAATGTGGGAGAGATTCAAGCCTCGATCTGGTATAGACATAGAGGCTAAACCCACTTGCCATCCTTCCCCTAACAAACGTAAAGGTTCGGCTAAACGTACTTTAAACGAACTCGCCTGATTGTTCGGAAATTCTTTGCAACTGCTATGACTGGGTAGGGTCACGTACATCTTCGGTCGATATCCAACTGTTATACTTGTCAGGCCACCCTTTCCATTTAACGAACAACTGATTCTTGCGTCGTTTAAGTACTTTTTCCACCCGAAACACATCCGCCACATAGACTTTTTGTAAATCTTCCTCGTAAAAGGTGCCTTCCACAGGTGTGCCATCCCATTCCGTGATCTTGTAAGCAGGAAAAGGTTTGACTTTATCCACCAAAAACACTTCTTCCGTCCAACCGGGTAAATAGCCTTTGGCAAACGGACGATGAATTTTATTCAAACGCACCATATCGCCTTTTTTCAAAGTGGGTTTTCGTGGTTTGGGTGGTTTTTCATACAGCGTGTTCCACACTTGTCTTTTATTTTTTAACGTCTCCTCTTGAGGTGCCATCTTAATACTAGAATGTTGACTCGCATTGTAGCCTTTGACTAAATCCTGTAAAACGTTCGTAAAGGTTAAGGTGTTGGCAGCTGTAAAATAGCGGTACAGTCTTTCTTTCAGTGTACGATTAAACCGTTCAACGACCGCGGCTTTGGCATCCCCACCCGTGGAAAAATGCACAATGTTCTTTTTCAACCAGGCTGTCATGTCTTTGTTATAAAATTCTTTGCCTTTATCCGTTTGTAACTTCAAGGGTTCGCGTCCTTCTTTGAGAATTTGGTCAAACGCTTTGACGACCGTTGGACCTTGTTTGTCTTTCAGGGGTTGAACCCAAGCATATTTGGATAAAATATCAATGACGGTCAACAAATAGCGTATGCCCTTGTTTTCTTTAGCGATATTCTGAGTTTCGATCAAATCCGACTGCCATTGATCATCCCGACTCATCACTTTAATGGGTAAGGTAGGAAACCCCTTTCGTCGTCTAGGTCGATGTAAAGTATACGCCAAATCTTTACGTAATAAATTTTGAGCCTGTTTGTTGGAAATGTTCCATGTTTTGGCAAAACGTTCCACGCCGCCTAAACTACCTGGTTTGGAGGGATCCCGATATCGCTTAAGGAGAGCTTGGGCTGGAGTGACTTGTTTTCTTTTAGAAACCATAACAAAGCATAGAGATCACCCAAGGTTGGTATTGGATATTTTTTCACAATCTGTCGAAACCAATAAAACGGTTTACCACTCTTTTGTAACCATAGGAGGTAAGCTACCCAACGATAGAGATTAAACTCAATATAGGTTTCTTTTAAAATTTCCAGCGGGTTGTCCACATAAGCAGGGAGCGACTCTATATTCGCTTCGTTTAGCTCAAAGAGTTGTCGACACACATGAAGGTGACTTTTATAGAGGAGCCACACTCTCAAAGTCTCACAGAGAAACAACACACAGGTAGACATGATGTCAAATGATGTTTATTGAAAATTACTTAGTTATATAGTTTGCGCGCTTAAAAAAGCGCATGAATAAAAAACTAGTCTAAGACCTTTTTCTATAAACAAAACAACAAGAAAAAAGATTCCGTGGTACAGATTGTCAATCAAGATGAGCTTTGTTATCTCATCACGTCCATGGCGGGATTCCTATGCACAAAACTATTCTAGAAACTCGTAAAGATCCTATACACAAAACTATTTTACGGTCTGAGACCTTTTTCTATAAACTAAACATAAAAACCTATTACATCCATACGGAAGAACTTAAAATGAAAAACTATAATAATGCTTCGAATTCAATAGAAAAACCGGACCGAAAGACATTACAGGTTAGCCGATCGATCGTTCCATGAAGTGTACAAAGAAACGCAAGAACTTATATCTTAGCTACCAAAGATAAGTCTAAAATCCTATTACATTAAAACAAACCTAATTGGGCATTTTCCGTGACACTGGGATGAAGAGGGACATAGTCTTTTTCAAAGTTCACTTGGTAAGGATCCACAAAGGTCTGTTGATACCTTTGTTTTGCTCGTTCCAGTCCTTCTCCATAGACGATTTCCTTACCATTGTTGCTTTCTCCTAGGTCTGGGGGAGGAATGCCATCGCGAACCCAACCTTCTCCATACCCTTTAGGGTTACCCTTGTCACTTTCTCCGAGGTCTAGGGCAGGAATGCTATCGCGAAGCCAGTCTTGCACAGCTAGAGGATCTTTCATATTTTGTTTTTCCACAGGTTCATCACTCCAACGGAAGAACTTGCATTGATTGTTGTTGCCACAGGCCAAGTACAAACGGTCTGGGTTTTTCTGACTGAAACTCTGCTTCAGCACTGGGACATGTCCACATAAACACGTGATTTTCTCCCATCGTTGACAGACATCTGGATGGATGTTGTTTCTGACAGCAGACATGTACTTTTCCCCCTGGTCTTTACCACAGAACAAAAAGCAAGTCCAAGCTGGGCATCGGAGATACTGCCATCCTGTTTTAGCGGTACGTTCCTCCATTTTTTCTAAATGATAAGGACAAGTCATGACATCAGCGGGATCAGCCAGTGGTTCATCAGCCCAACGGAAAAACTTGCATTGATGTTGTCGACAAGCCAAGTACATACGGTCTGGGTTCTTTTCCGACTTGCTTTGACGAAGTCCGGGTAGAGAAGCAGGTTGACAGTAGCATAGCAGTTGTCCCCAATGATCGTAAATATTCTTGTGGATTTTTTGTAAACTCCCTGTAGATAAGCTTTAGCATCGTCAACGTTAAACACTTTGATGAGGCATGGCTGATCAGTACATTGGGATAATTTGTATCCCTTGTTGTTAACCACAGGTCCGATCCTTTCCATATGAAACGGACAAACGTGTGGTGGGTCTTCTCCTTCTTCGAGCAGTTGATAACACTCCTTCACAGCTTTGTTGGGTGAGTACAGCTTTGACGGGTGAGTTCAAAGGTGTCCTCTGTTGAATGGCTTGATCCAGTTGGTCCGGTTCTTTTTCCAGTTGTTGCAATAATTCAACCGCTTCCATGGGTGGTTTCTTTCGTTTGACAGGTTTTTCTACTTCTTGTCGATTTTGTTCCACCATCTGATAGACTTCAGGATCATACGATCCTCGTTTTTTCTTCTTCTTAGGTTGGATGTTTTGGGGTAACGTCTTTGCGGATAGAGTAACCGATTGAGCATCTTGTTCTACAATGGTAAGATCTAGCGGAACTGGACGTTTCTTCTTGCTAGGCATCTTGAACTGAATGAACTGAACGTCTGACAGTCCAAATTTTATAATAAACAGAACAATAGAATAACGTCACAATACAGTTGACGTGTAAACATCCGGACACACCTGTGTTTAAACATGCCCATTGACGTCATAGCGTGGGGACGCTGTCAACATCTGGACCACATTGGCACCTGTTTAACTTTGCCCAGACTTGCCTATAGCGACACACCTTGCAGACGTCACAATAGAGTTGCACCTGTTTGACGTCACTCCCCTAGAACATATAACGGGTCTCTGTTTTCTTATTTTCAGTCATGTCTCGAGAAGAAGCCAAACATGTTTTGCAAAAAGCCTTTGATCGTCTTGGGTTTAAAATTCCTTTGGTTCCATTTGAACTTTTTTATGCTGGGTTTCATTTCTTTCAAGACACAGAAGTCGGTTATGGTTTTGGACTTTTAGATGGAAAAAAGCGTCATCTGTATGATTCACAAGGTGTGATGATTCAAGCATCCATTTTACTTGACAAGAAAGCCTATGTGTACGAGGAAGAAGAGAAGCAGTGGCATGTGGCAAAAATTTACAAGCAGAAAAACAAAAAGGGTCAACTCAAAGTCTGGCATCGTTTTCAACCTTGTGGTCAACCCAAACATGTCAAACACTCCATGTATTTCTTCAACCCAATGGATGTACCAGAATCAACTATGGATCTGATGAAGCAAATGTCTGGTTATGATTTTCACTAACCTCATTTCTATGAGTGAACAAACGGTTCTTTTAGGAACCACCAATTTGAATAAGTTTATGACCAAAGTATTTTTAGTAAAAGACAAGTTGAGACTTGCCCGTTGACGTCACAATAGACTATTGCCCAGACTTGCCCATTGACGTCATAGCGTCAGGGACGCTGTCAACATCCGGACCACGTCACAATAAGACTGCACCCGATTCACGTCACAATGACCACGAACCCTTTATAAGACAGGACCTTTTTCATGTCAGTCAAACATGCCTCCCAACATGATCGGAACCTATTTACAAACTCATCTTCAAGATCCCGAACGTGGGGATTTCTTTGTAGAAAATGAAATCAATACGAAAGTTTTTCGTCTACATGACCTCAAACCCGACGAGGAACAAGAAGCCTGTCATGTGATTCATGAAGCAGCGTATATTTTGAATCGACATTTACCTCGACCTGATCGCCTGGGTCCGCTTAACAGCAAGTACTACAAAGTCAAGAACTCTGACACGACCTATGCCTTTGGTGTGCTAGCAGAGAACCGAAAAGAAGTGGAAGGAACGCAAGGATGGTCTGTGCAAATGGCCCTACAACTGAATAAGAAGGTGTTTGTGTGTGATGACAAGACCCGCCAATGGTATAAAGGAGAGCATTTTGAAGCCAGACTACCAGACAGCGAATTCAAGATTTGGGTGAACCGCTTTGTACCCTGTCGACCACCTAGCCTGGATCATAAATCAAACATCAGCTTACCTGTCTCTTTTGAAACTCCCACCAGTTACCAGTTGGAACAATTACTCGCCCGACGATGCTGAACCGATTGGATACCATCTTAGCAGACTACGACAAAGAACGTGAAAACGCTACCACGTTGCAACAATTACAACAAGCCGCTAACACTGTCGTCGAAAGGATACAAGCTTTACCCGGACAGACAGAAATAGAACAGTGGGTTTTAGCTTTATTCCTGGGTTTGTCTTCACTCGCCCAGTAGCGTCTTTATAAAAATAGCCAATGTGAGAAATGGAGCTCAGTAAAAACAAGATGTCGTTAGAAGACTATCAACGCGCTTTAGCAAGAAACTATGTGGTTTATGGTGATGGCATCACAGATGTCAGCTATGTCGCAGAAACCATGACTAAAGAATATGGAATTCGATTTCAAGTACCCACACCTACCAAAGACCATGAAAAAGTCGTTGCAGCTATTATACAAGCCAATGAAACTTTACAGAGGGAACCACTACAAGAGGGCCTGATCTCTTTATTACAACGAAAATATACGGTACTTTTACAAGCGGATACCATCTTTGCTTTTGGACATATGGCACGAGATTGTAAAACGTTATGCGGAGGAACAGGTTGGTGTGTGCAAATGGCTATGGATATGGGTAAGATCATGTATGTCTACGATCTTGACACTAGTACTTGGTTTCAAGTCAAAAACAAATGGTTTTATTTAAAACCAGACGCACCTACACTCGCTTTGAGAAGTGTGGTCTTAGGTTCAAAACAAATCGGACCGTTCGCTAATAACGAAATACAACATTTATTTCATAGAACTTTTAGTACGCATCTACAAGACTTGACATGTAGTTTAGACGAATTTGACTTGTAATTTGTAGGTCATTGCTTTTATTTAATGTGGTAGCTCCTAAAAGAGCTGTTGTATTGTATTCACGCGCAAACGTCATGTTTGCTGAGAATAAATGTTTAAAAGGTCAACTGGTCTGCCTCAGGTCTCTGTTCTGGGTCTGCATGCCACATCGTTTGGAATTCTGGGTCGGGGCTGGGGCGACGCTGAAAGGCCACGACTTGGTAAATCACCATATCGTTGTGTTGACCGTCGTAGGGAACCTGCTGGTATTAGAGCTGTTGTATTGTATTCACGCGCAAACGTCATGTTTGCTGAGAATAAATGTTTAAAAGGTCAACTGGTCTGCCTCAGGTCTCTGTTCTGGGTCTGCATGCCACATCGTTTGGAATTCTGGGTCGGGGCTGGGGCGACGCTGAAAGGCCACGACTTGGTAAATCACCATATCGTTGTGTTGACCGTCGTAGGGAACCTGCTGGTATTTCAGAGACCAAAGGGTGATCGCTAACGAATAAACATCCACTTTCGTGGTGGGAAGGTGTCCTCTAAACAGCTCAGGGGCTCGATAGGCGGCTGTACCTTGGCAGGCAGAGCGGGTGGGCTTCAAACGTAGTTGTGAACAACCAAAGTCAATGAGTTTACACTGTTCGTTTTCGCTGACCAGTACGTTCGCAGGTTTAAGATCAAGATGGAGTACGTTGTTGACGTGTAGATAGGTCAGGGCGTCGACGAGCTGCTTTGCGTACTTTCGCCAGAGATAGGTAGTACCATTGTTGATCACCGTTTGTAGATTTTGGGCTCGCGGTACTCGCTCCATGATGATGACTGGTGACGGCTCGAACTCTACCGCAAACACTTCGATTAGATGTGGATGTCTGAAACCAAGGACAGGTGCTTCGGCTTGGAAGGCTTCTCGAGCGGCTGCTGGGTTTTTGGTACTGGTTTTCATCTTTTTGATCACTACAGGATGTCCATCATACACACCTTCGAAGACCTCAGCAAAACCACCACTACCGATCCTTTTTCTTATCTCCATCTCCTACAAATAGTTCTAAGCTAGTCATAAGAAAACTGCGTGTTCCGATTTTATACCGCCTTTGAGAGACCGCTCGGGTCGAAAAACGCATACGAATTAGGCGGTCCCTTCTTTGACAAAAAAATTCCACTGTTTTCTGAGAGGAGCGGCTTGGTGTTATAAAGAAAGCCCACCTGTATCATTCTTAACTCATTGCTGAGAAGCCAACATGTCTTGTCTTGTGAAACTCACCAGCTACTGGGATCTCTTACCACTAGAGATCCAAGTGTACATCATCCGCCTAGCTGATCGTGCCCACCATCGAGACCAACTTCGACGCGTTCGTGAGGTAATGCAGCATTATTGGCGTATTTGCGATTGCGGTCCATCTGGAGTCAGACGCGTTACCATTGCGTCACTGGGCCGTACCACAAGGAAGCGAATGACATGACAAAGTGATATATAAGACAAATTGTTACGTATTAAAAGTACCAGGTAACTAGAGTGTATTTCAACTAAACGAAATATAGCTAGGAGACCTGGTCCAAACCTCAATCGTCTAAGGGTGAAGACAGTGCGTTGTGGCCGCAAAAACCCAGGTTCAAGTCCTGGTTGGGGTAATTCTTTTTATTAAAAAATTATGTTTCCTCTGGGTCCGCATACGTAACCATTCACTACAACCTATTCACCACCTGTCTTTGTCAGCCCGGGCTTGGTGCAGTCAGGTAAGTATCGGGTTTCTCATTCTCACTCTAAATTTCATCACCAGGTTCGAATCCCGGTTGACGCAAAAAAATTTTTTCCTTCTTTCTTTCTTTTCTAAGTCTCAAAGAGTCACACAGAGACTTCGACTCAAAGTGACTCTTAGACACTTAGAAAAAACCAAGATGGCGGTCTTGGAGAAGAAACCTTCCCGATCCAAAATGGCGGCCTTGGAGAAGAAACCTTCCCGATCCAAAATGGCGGCCTTGGAGAAGAAACCTTCCCGATCCAAAATGGTGGCTAACCTAAATAAAAAACTTTACCAAAAAAAAAATCAAAATCCAAAAAATCCAACATGGCGGACTTAGGGTTCAAAACAAAAATAAACTTAGGGTTAGGGGTCCCGCCGACCCGCTTTGCGGGTCCCAAAATTCCGCATCTCATTTGCATAAAATTCCCCGAATTGGGCCGACATATACTCTGTGTTGTTTATAAAAAAATCACTCCTTCATGCCTAAAATTGAGCTTGAAGATAGGCACCCTGTAAATTGTATTCCCTACTTGGGAATTGACCGTCTTGAGACAAAACGCCCAGGGAAAATTGGCCGGTGAAAGGGTTAAGATGATTAGTGATGTTAAACTGCTGATATAGCCGGTTGATATACGTGGCAAGCTAGACCAAGTCCTACATTCCTTGAAGTTAAGTTTTGACTAATGCCAGTTGAAAAGGTTTATTTGTGTTCTTTGTACTTTTGTTTCTTTGTTGAAAAGAAAACAGAATATGCTGTTACCTAGCTCAAATAATGAGTAAACATAATCACCTATAAAGTATAATAGCTATATAAGTTTTCTCTTTTTTGCCTTTTCTTTTAGGTAATATTATGTTATATATGGGAATGTCAAATAAATAGTTGTTGTTGTATATAAAATAACCTACCTAACTTGAATTTGCAAGGACTTCAGTGTGCTTTTGATCAATTCAAGGATGCTTTTTTCTACTGATTGGCATGGCTTTCAATCCAAACAAGTCAATCTACGTTGGCAGTTTCGTTCAACATGTACGTCTACAGCAATTTGTGAACATCAAATGGTTATCAAACAAAGAGCACTGGCAACAAGTTATTAGCTGTAGTGGCTACGATACACATATAATGAAGAAAATAATGTAAGCCTATGCTGCTGTTGTTTGGTTTCCTATCTCTTGTTGTGTTTGCACCCCTCCCTTTACATTAAATTAATATTATGGCATATACCCTTCTAATTATTACATATAGTGACAGGCTGCATTTCTTGGCAAGTCAAATACTAAGGCATAAACAGTTGTCATGTCTTGAATGATTTAGTTCTTACAGCCAAACAGTCATGAAATGAAACAATAAATTTAAACTAACCCAGAGGCATTTGCAGTTTGTGATAGGTGAAATTATAGCTGAAACACGCTGTTACAAAGTAATCATTCTAGAAATACATGTATTTTCATCATTGATGGTGTTATTTGTCCAATTGTAACCCTTGATTCTTAAGGAGTTCTCCCTCAGGTATTTCTTGGAACCTTTGCAAATATTCGCAGTTCTCATAATCCTCGTTGGGACCCTCTGAGATCCTGTGAACTTCAGCCTTGTTGTATTGACCTCGCTATCGCTTGGTCACTACAGCAAGGCCTCAGTTTGAGAATTTTCCCATAATGACCTCACTCTTGGTTAATAAGCGGTTAGTAATACATGTTATTGGTATAGGTAATCGTACGGTTTTGAGTTCAATTTGGAATTAATTTGTACGAGCCGCTTCGGTGAGTGCAATTTCAGCTTTTTGAAAAACTCACAAGTGCAAATTAATTCCAAATTGAACGAGAAAAACCGTGTGATTACTTATTAATAATATAAACATGAAAAGATTCGTGTGGAGGAAGTGCCAGAAGATCTTACTGCAGACAGGAAGTGAGCATTTGACGCGGATGTGACACTTTATTTACTGATTGGCTGATGAAGATCAGCTGATAATGCTACGAACTCAAAGCGGTTCGTTTGATAATATTTACACATAGAATTGTCGAAATTTGTAAGGAATCTCAAGCCAAAATAAGGCAAAAAGTATTTCAAAACTCATTGTTTAATCGGAGTCTGAATCGCTCTTGATTATATGGACGCGACGACGCTTAATAGGCTTCACACTTGGAATGGCTGGTCTTGAAGACTTGCAGCTCTTGAAGTTGAATGAAACCTGGCAGTAGTTGAAAGTGTTCAACAGATTTTGCTCTTGAGTTCTCATCATTGTCGGATTGAGCGATGTGGAACTTTGTTTTAATCCAAACGCTGATGAATTAGGCATCGAAATTGGTTGCAATGGCATTCGCACTCGGCGGTTGAAGAAATTGAGCTGAAGATACAAGCGGCTCTTGTTGGCCATGAACTTCTCTGGATACTGTCGGTTGTGGATTGAAGTTATTCCTCCCTGAAATGGCATATGAAAGCTGTCGCTGTTCTTCTTCATTTGCCTCGTCGTAGTTGTCTAATGACTGAATGGTCTTGTGTCCGGTGACCTTTACAGTCCCCGACTGCTCGACGTTCACTTTCTTCAATTTGCTCACAACCGTTTTGCGAACGCTGTGGTTGGTAAACTTTTTGTCGCTGCTCTCAAGAATTTGCAACAATGCTCTTCATCATATCATTTATTTTGTTTTCTCCCATTGGTTGTACTTTAAACCAGACGTTGTCATCTGGCTTTCTGTTTGTTTTGATGGAGAGGTAAAATGGACCAGTCGTCTTCAGGTTTTGAGGTCAGCGACTCACAAACTGCTTAAAAAGAGCCACTGGACATCTTTCTCCACCAACAGCAAACATTCGTGGCTGAAAATCGCGGTGCTTTGTGTGCAAGCCTACCTGTCGGGTTTTGGTCTGCCCTTCAGTGAACTGTACAAACTCCACGCCATTGTTGTCTTTGTAAAGCTGGAAGTCATCCACTTTCATGTCGTGATGTTCTTGCCGGTCGCGGAGCCCAAAATGCTGGGTAAGTAACCACCACATTGTGTTTACTAATGCCTTTGGGGTTGTACAGTATTGTGCAAAAGTAATGCAAACGAAATTCGACGAATTACGGTCTTTGTTCTTGCGAAATGTCGCACGAACTTTCGCGCGATCTTTCGCGCAATGTCGAGCGAAATTACGGGCAAAAGTTTATCCCTAAAACGAAATTTCGTGGAAATATCGTGCGATACTTTGAAAGGTCAAACGAAAAATCGCTCTTGTGAAAATTTGCGGCAATAAAAAGGAACTTCAGTGATATACAACTGTAAAAGCGTACCAGTGTTTGATGTAACTTCCAATCACACAGCCGGAAGGTCCATGCCCGAATGCCCTATTCCTGGTGTAATCAGACTTGAAAACAATTTCTACGAAATAAACGTTACACTTAAAACAACAACAAAAAATAGGAAGTTCGCCGATCTATTTATATTCAAACTCACTTAGGAAAGAAATGTCGTGACAAGTATTACGTGGAAAGTTGCGCTAAATGTAACGTAAACAAAACGCTTCAGTCAACCACTTTTTTTGCCCTTTTTCATATTTGCATCTTGAGATCGCGAAAATAAAACCCCACGAAATACTGTCTCACAAAAATCGCGAATTAAGTACCCATGAAATTAAGTACCAACAAGGTACTTCATACTTGTCCACTCTTGCTTTTTGTCATCAAAAGCCTCAATTGGAAAAGTAGCACACTTTCTATTTTTTTTGGCATCAGCCTTTAGTATGGCGTCAGTGGAAACTGACTCTGGATGCTTAGTCTCTGGTCAATGTATTTGTTTCTGTTTTTTTACTGGAACATCTTCAATGTGAGAGCTCTTAGAGGCATTACGTTCCCTTTCATAGCTTTCATCATCACCCTGGTCTCGCAAGTCCATTGCAGCAAATTGTGCAAGATATACTATTGCAAGTGCAACACACATTGAGCAAAGAATAGTCAGAAGGACACAAATGAACTAACTGACAAAAGAATATATTATTGTGAGCCTGAAATTTATTGACTTACAAATAAGGTATTTCGGTTAGCTTTATATTCTGTATGATTATATCATGTGCAACAAAATCCTTACAATGATTAGCTAATGTTTTGCGGTCAGCTGCCAATTTCAATCAAAGTCTACATTGAAATATCCCTAGTGTACTTCTTACATGCAGTTGGTTGTGACTCGTAACACTCACTGAGAATATTATTTAGCACATCATTGCTTGCTGTGATGCCTGATGCATTTCCTGGTAAACAGTAAGAAAAGATGCACACTTAATGGCAAGATAACAACAGTTATAAAAAAATTACTAAAAATTACTACACATTGTAACATGAAACAGACAACCTGTGTATCAATCTAATTGTTTTGATCAAAATGGACTAATCTTTTAAGAAACATCTGTCACTATTGGGTATTATAATTGTTATTGCTATTGTTATCGTTTTCATTACTGTTATTATTATTACCACTGTGTTAAAAATAATTAACTGAATTGTAATAATACAGAATTAAACAAGTACTTGTCATTTAATGGCAAAAATCCCAATATTAGAAGAGTCCTCGTCAGTCAAAGACTGGACAACGGCTTTTATTTTCTCAACCTGTGCGTCTGTTACATCACTTTCTAGTGGAGTAACTGCCTCGTCTAAATAAAATAAATTTATTGTTCATAGCGGTTGAGATATTGTTCATGTTACAAGGTGATAACGATCTTCAACTTGAACATAGTGCTTCTTGTGCATTGAGTGCAATATCTGCCATATTCAATGCCGCTAAGCAAAAAATTCCAAGAAAGTTGCAATAAAAACAAATTATGAGATTCGTGGAATTTAGGTAGGTCGGTGGGAACATCTAGATGTTTTGAAGAAATGAATTGACAGATATCTACACAGATTGCCTTGCCATGTTGCAGCTGGGCTGTACATACATCAGAATAATTCAGCAATGGTAGTCCTTTCACAACATTCCAAAAATAAAAGTTAGGAATTGGGAAAGGTCTTTAGCATGACACGGTAGCATGTCTAACTCTCCAAACAATATCCAATAATTTTACCAAGAATAAATTTCCTACAGCTGCAACATGCAAATATTCAGGCGTATAGGGAAGTCCAATGGCTTGATCACCAGTACAAATTTTATTTACTTTAACTGATTATGTGACCAATAGTTAATGCAAAGGGCCTACTATACAAAGTTAACAATGAATTATATGACATGTTGCTTTGTAGACATGGTTCAGTAAGGAAACGTGATCTTCCAAGACCATCTACCACCCACAGCTTACCACAACCCGAAAGCATGCAATAAAATGTAGCAAACAAAGTACGATTACTTTTGTATAGCAAAAGAAAAGAATAGAAATGGAACGCTGGCGTCACTTATTTCAACAGTTACTAATGAAGGGATCGGTCTATAGCACAGGACCTTGGAAATAGTCAGCAACCATTGTTATTTCATTCACATCGAAAGGGCGTGAGTAGTGGAAACCCTTTCAAAGTGGGCTGTCAAGATCTAGCGAATAGGAATCAAGGGAAGATTCAAAATGAAAGTGAAATACGCTTTGGTAGTTAACTCTTGACAATAGTAGTCAGCTTCTAATTTATATTTCCAATAACAATTTCTAGTTGGTCACACACAGTATAGTAAAAAGTAACTAAATTAACCCTTCAAGGCCCAGTATTAAAATACAAATCTCCTTTGTTTACTTTCCATACGTTTTCTTCTATTATTAGTGAGGAGAACTTGCTAAAGCATCGAATCTATTTACCTTTGGTGGCCATTTTGTTAATTCTCTTTACCTTTTCTGATTATGCATTGACATCATGAGGGGGGATTTAATGTTGGTCACTCGTGGATTTAAAGTTCCAAATTCTTCCAACAAGTACGATATTACAGAGTTTCCGAGATACAGAGAGTTCAGAATCAAATCTAAGAATCAGTCCGCGTGGAGTGCGACTTTCCATGGGGCAAACCCATTTAGAATCACAATTCTTTGCAATGTGAGCACGTTTAAGGCAAATGAAGCGGCGTCCCTGTTTCTTCACTATTTCCCTTGTTTCAATGATGTTTGTGACGACGTCACAGTCTACCGATTTATGTTCATGCTTACAGAAGTTACACGTAATTCTGTGTGTTTCTGGAGATAGCAATGTTGCCATGCTTATTGGAGTTGGCTTGGGAGGTTTTCTTTCTAAGGTTGCAGAGGGTGTTGTTGCCATCAAATGACACCTTTCACTGGTTTCTACTTCTGTTTTGAATATTTTTAACAACTCATCGAGATTCCAATCATCTGTATCAAACTTCCTACCGATTATCAATCTAAGCTCTTGGGGTACTTTACTAAGGAGAACTGGGACGAGCAAACCAACAATATTGTTCTGCTTCTACCCCCAAGGCTCGCAAGCCTCTAACGTGAATTTCAGTTTTATCATACAACTGTCTGATCGCCTTAATATGAGTAACCGAACTGATCTCTGGTAATTTGAGTAGATTATCCACATGAGCACTAATGATTAAGTGTTTGTTTCCATACGTTTGCTCCAACATGTCCCTTGCGATCTTGTAGTTTGCCAATGTCAAAGGCAGTCCTTTAATTGCTGATGCAGCTGGACCTTCAACGGGAGATTTCAAATAGTTCATTTTGTCGATGTTGTTGAGCTTCGGGTTTGAACGAATGGCGCTATCAAAACAATCAATGAACGCTTGCCAGTCGGTCGATCGACCATTAAATCTTTTCAACTCGAGCTTTGGTAATTTACCTGCTGCTCTGGACAATTGTGCTTCGTGAAGGCTGCTCGAACTTCCAGTAGTCGCTTTGTTGTGGAATTTCCAGTGATTACAGTTTCGATTCAATTCTCACCGCCCACGTGATGTCATTGGTGATTTCACTGGATTCCTTAACTTCAGCTTCAATAGCTCCATCATCGTCGATCAGTTCTAGAATTTTGCCGTCAAGAGTCTTAAGAGTGTCCAGCTTTTCCCTGAGAATGATCTTGTACTGCAAGAGTCATTCTTGTAGCGATGGTTCAAAATTGCTAATTGCAGTTTCCATTTGAGACAACAGCTTCTTCACATGCCTGCGATTTCCACCGCGAATTTTATGTCGGTCCTTAAGTTCGTCGCTCATACTGTAATTCCAATCCAGCTTGTTAGGAACATGTACGATGATATTACAGAGTTTCCGAGATACAGAGAATTCAGAATAAGATCTAAGAATCAGTCTGCAAGTATAATCCTAGCGTTCAAGGTCCATGTACTCGTGACGTAACAACAAAAAATCAGCTGAGGGGGGTCCCTAGAGTCCGTACACAACATGCACAAGAAGAACTGTATGTTGACCACTCAGTAGGAAGAACTTAGAATTCTGAGCTTAATACTCGAAACTTCTGAGCCTAATAAACCAAATCAGACGCTGCCTTGAGCGGTTTTCAATTGAGCAGTGTAAATCCAAAACCAAAGTAATTACTCTGCAAAATCACTACAGATGTGAACAAAGCAATAAGCCAATGAGAACTCAAAGCAGATATATGTAACTGTCAGTAAGCTTGGACAATACAGGCAAGCAAGTCATGACTGGTTTTGCTTTCACTTCTGATCCGCTGAAAAAGGGCATCTAACCAATGACACAGTTCAGGTGTGTTGTTATTGGGTAATTCCAGAAACAAAAACCCACGCCCAACAGATAAAAAGACTTGCTGAAGCTTCCTTCTGAAGCCTTCAAACCACTGGCTCTCCTCCCATCCTGATTCCAAATGCCCACCCCACCCCCTTGAATGAGACCTTCCAGCTTGTCATCAGTCAGGGGAGTGTTGAATGTTTCACTAAAGTAGCCCATGGCTCGTGCAAATTGCTCTAAGCGGGTTTGTGCAGGAATCTGTTTTGCCCAGGCCACTTACATTTGCGCTTTTAATCCACCGATGCACTGATTTCTTGTTAATTGCCTGCAAAATGTTCCCACGAAACTTGGGGAATGCCTGGTACTCATGGTCAGGAGTGGACTTAGAAGTGGCACTTCTGTGGTGGATCTGCTCCAGAATTGAAGCAAAGGTCACATTCCTACTTTTATTTGACTGATGACGTTTGTGCATTTATCAATTCCAAAATCCTTCCTGGCATCATGAATGTTCTTTTCTATGGCTCCTTCAGATTCTGTCACTGCTTCTATACTTTGATTCGTGATATTCTGAAGACCCATGTCTCTTACTTGTCCTTTGGCAACTTAATTGCTCCATCCCACAAGGACAAATATAAAAACATATCAGATAGAATTTCTTCGACCTTTTTTTTTCATTTTTTAATGCTAGAAGTACTGTTGCACTTTTCTGAAACTCCTTCTTGATTTTGTTTTTGCATTTACTATTGTCTACAGTACTAGTGGCTTATTGCTGGAAGGATACGACTGTCTAATAAATGGGGGCTTACTTCGGGTTGTGGGGATATTTTTAGTTTAAGTTTTACTGTACACCATATATATGCTGTGAATCAAGTATTTATTACATTGTTTGCAGTCCTTATTGCATAGCAGTCTCCGTTTTTAGGCCATACACCTTCAAGCCTCTCATTTGTGGTTTTTCCATCTGATTTTGCCAGCGCACATTTCATGCTCGCTCCTCAGTCAACAAATCTCCTTAAAAAAACACCGTCTCAACAGGAACATTCTCGGTTCCACCACTTGCTAGCTGCTTTTCTGTCATCGGGACATACAAGCTTTGCAAGTGATCAAGGATGTCCGCCACATCTTCACTGAGGTTCTCATTCTTTGCAATAATGCAGCTATCAATGTTAAGCCCGAGGGGGGGGGGACCTCGGGTATATGTGGGGCATTTGATTTTTGGAAGAATTTTGATCAAAACCCCCACCCAGGGGTCAAACAATGATGCAAATCAGGTCAAATCTCCCTACCCTGGAGACAAATTGTATCGAATATCAGAATATCTGGCCGTGAATATTAAGATCTGCCTCAAATAGGTTGTTCGTTCTTGCCTTTTATAATACCAGATACAGACGACAATTTAGAAACGACTCTTCTATTTAATATTAAACTTTTGAAAAAACCTGTAGCAATGAAGTAACTCTAGCTTTCTTCTTTCATTTGTTGAACACTTAATACCAATAATTCATGTAGCGTATTTTACTTTTTACATTTATATTTGTTATAAAAGGGTGAAATGTGAAAGTTGTCCACTGCTATCGTTTAAATCTCACTTTCATGTATTATAAACTGAATCTTCAATACATCCAACTAATAAACACGACAGCAGGCACTCGCATTTCATAATGGCTGTCTTCAAACAACACGCTATTAGGGCCCAGTCCACTTCTCCAAAACAGTCAAACGTCCCCACCCTGGGGCCCAGACTCTCAGTCAAATTCCTGAGAGCGGAGATAGCAAAGGTAATCAGATGCCCCACATATGCCTGAGGTCCCCCCCTCGGGCTTAACATTGATAGGTGCATAAGACCAAGAGGAAACTGGTGAATTCCAAAATAAAAATGTCTTATTTGCTTTCAGCACACTTGTTTTAAATGAAGAGGTTTGTTCACAATTTTGATTCCCTCTTTAGTGTCTGAACAAGCAGTAAACCTCTATCATTTCTAGCCGCCATCTTAGGTTGGGGGTACAGTATCGGGGTGTGGGTGGGGTAGCTAACCTATCCACCTCTCCCTTGGACGCTTTTTCCCTCGCCCTGAACCCTCTTGTCGATTCTTCATCCAAAGAGACATGAAATCCCTTTTTAGTTGTTGGATATTCCCATTATCAGGAAAGAAAGAACTGATAGGCACATCCCCGAGGGTGGTTTCACGAATACCTGAAAGGTGATCCCCACTGACCTGATCCTGAGTGCCACACAATTAAACCAATGAAATGATTTGTTCTTATTGACATTCGTCATGTGACGTACATTTACATGCAAATCACAGTTGTCACCAATGATCTGATAGCCATCAGGTTTTTCCAAACTTTGTGGTGGGTGGACCATTTGTTTGAGACAACCAATGAGTCCATCACGGCTTATGCCACTATCCAACAGCTTTGAACCGATATTATGTACAACAGACTGGGTATCACTATCACAAGCCCAATTTAAGTGATGATAGGGTTGACTAAGTGAGCGCATCCAGTGCCAGTAATAGCGAAGAAGTGCAAGTGCTGGATACTATCAATGGCTGGTCTTGTTCTAACTCTTTAGCATATGCCTTGAACTCAGCTGCGGTAGATATGTCAATGCATCTATTTCTGATTTGGGCATTTCTGTTCCTCTTTATCTCGTCATCCCATTCAAGACTTTGTTTCCACTTCAGTAGCTCGTGATCGTGGTCCTTACCAAGTTACTTTAATTTGCAGGCCACTGTGGAGGGATGGCAAGACAGGCCCATTTGCACAGTAAATAATCCATAACAATAAACCATAGTCTGTATAGAATTTTCTCTATTATTTTCTGAAAACTTGTAATCTGGTGACTTTCTTCAAACTTGTCTCTTTCATGTAGCCAATCGTTTCTTGGTAATCGCTTGATTCTGCACAACATGTAATTATGATTCGCGCCCAGGCCTCTAGTTGAATCGTTTCTCTGTTTGTAGTACACAAATGTACAATATTGCAGCTTAGTCTTGTTGATAACGCTTTAAGGCGGGACTGACAGAACCACTTACACCAGCACATGCTAATGGTAGAAACACCTGCAAACAATGTCACAGCAGAGAACACAAGTGTCTGATGATGTGTCCTCTATAGCCTGAAAGTGCTGTCCAAGAATCCCCTTGTCAATGAACGATTTAATCATTTCATCATCCTGGTCTTCAAGCTCAAATGAACAGATGCTGCCTTTCTTTTCAAACTTAGAAATGACAGCGAACCCAGTGTTCATTGTAAGTCAGTAGTACTCTACAAGTCCAGATTCATCATTGGTACCTTCTCGGAACTGTACAATTTAACTACAGCATTTCCTTTTTCTGTTATAGGCCAACCTGTGGAAGGTCTGGTCATCTTCGAGCATTCTGTTCGCCTGGTGAACTTGCTGATCCTTCCAGTTTTAACACTGCACTACTCTCTCTAGGAGATGTCTGGGTTGTCCTTGAAAGGTTGGATGAAAAGATAGTTCTCTCTAGCTTCATGCAGGGTCTTGTCTTTCTTGGTCATAATGGTTTCCTCAACGAAAGGTTTTACTTTCTTATGCTCTTGTGTTTCTTGATATAGACAAACCTCTTGAACTAAAGGGCATTCAAATCTTGACCGTGTACCTGCCCACATTCTGAGGACTTTGAAATGCCCTTGGTTCCGCTTTGAATTAAATGATACATTAAGGGGTATAATGTACTCATGCATACAGATGTGTGTGTGTGGGTGGGAAGGGCTATTAAATGGAATGACTGTATTGAGGGGGACGTCCAGGGGGTACTTCCTAGTAATATGCTAATGGCGATGTGCCGCTAAATGGGGTTGCATTTTTAATTGAATCGCATAAGTAAAGGCAAACTCGCATCTTGATTGGCTAACAAAGAGAGGGCATTAAGCGTGCAATTGCACTAGTGCATGAAGTGATATTGCTCACGTGTCATGAGCGAGTCTGTTTTCAATTATTGCTTCTTGATTGTAAAAACAAAAATGTGGTGGGCTGCTGGAATGTTGCAAGAGTCTTTAGAAATGAATGACTTTACAGACAGTAAATGCCAAATGAAAATCTGACTTGCCAGAAAAACTGAGAAAAACACTCACGCTTAGAATCACAATTAACTGGCATAAGAATCAAGAAAGCGAACAATGTCAGAGTTGACCAAAGAAAACAAAATTACAGTTGTCAAAGAGAGCCAAACTACAGTTGCTGAAGAAAACCAGACCATTGTGACTTACAGCAAAGCTGAATTGGTCGCCTTTGATGGAAGTATGGTTTCTGAAGAAGAGCGCAAATACATCAGCACACCGCTTACAGTCAATGAAAGGGAAACAGTTTAGCGGTGACTTTAAAGTGTATATAACTTCTGAAGTTGAAAGGGCAACAGAACTCGAGATTGAGAAAGCAGCTATTCAGAACCAGAAGATCCTTACATAGACAAGCCGCTTGCCGATGAATATACACTTAGAGAATACTATCACGAGAGCAAAGGAGGTAGAACGAATAAATCACACGTTAGAAAACCTATTTGATGGTACTGAAGCACTCGAGACATAGCAAGAAATGGAACGATTTCTCTTCTCTCGGTGTAAATACTGAAATATTAAAGCGAAACAGAAGTCGGGGACGAGAAGGAAGACTATTCAGAACCAGAAGGTCCTTACACAGACAAGCCACTTGCCGATTAAAATTGGCTAATAAGAGAATACTATCAAGAGATAGAGGAGGCAGAACGAAGAAACAGAATCTAGAAAACCTATGTGATGGTACCGAAGCGTTCAAGACGTAGGAAAAAATGCCACGATCTCTCATCTACTAGTGTAAATATTATAATCGTGCTCGGCTAAATAAACGCCTTTTATGCAGGTTATACTTTCATACTCTTACACGTGTGGTTGTGTCAAGTTTGCAGCTTCGCGTGAAACAATGGCGCTTCGAGAGATTCGACACATTTCTGAATTTCTTTGGAGCAAAGACCATCTCCGGCGTTTTGCAGATGGTTTAAGGCACAGTTACCACATCTACACCTGTAAGAGTATGAAAGTATAACCTGCATAACAGGTGTTATTTAGCCGAGCACGAACAAGGCAGTGACAAGGTTTATTTAGTCAAGCACAATTATAATATTTACACCGGGAGATGAGAAATCGTGTCACTTCTTACCACGTTGGTACCATCAAATAGATTTTCTAGGTTCTGTTTTCTTCGTTCTGTCTCCTCTTTCTCTTGATAGTATCCTATAAGTCAATTTTCATCGGCAAGCGGATTGTCTATGTAAGGACCTTTTGGTTCTGAATAGCTTCTTTCTCGATCTCGAGTTGATAAGGGTTGAACAAACTGACAAAACAATACATTATTACGAGCCTGAAATTTATTGACTTACAAATAAGGTATTTCGGTTAGCTTTCTATTCTGTATGATTATATTATGCGCAACAAAATCCTTACAATTATTAGCTGATGTTTTGCAGTCAGCTTCCAATCTCAACAACTGAATTAATATAAATCAAAGTCTTTATTGAAATACGTTACCTGCAAATTGGATTCCACTTGTCGATGATCCCACTCACATAAACAATAAAAACTGACCATGTGACCATTTTTGTAGCTTCTGAATTTCTGTACTTGTTACATGCAGTTGGTTGTGATTCATAACATTCACTGAGAATATGATTTAGCATATGCCTTGAACTCAGCTGTTGAGAGGAGTATTGGCAGATATGTTAACGTGTTTATTTCTGCTTTGAGTATTTCTTTTCTTCTCTTCATCTCGTCATCCCGTTCCAGACTTTGTTTCCACTTCAGTAGCTCGTGGTCATGGTCCTTACCAAGTTCCTTTAATTTGCATGCCACTGTGGAGGGATGGCAAGACAGGTCCATTTGCACAAGAAATAAACCATAACAATAAACCACAGTTCCATATAGAATTTTCTCTATTATTTTCTGAAAACTTGTAATCTGGTGACTTTCTTCAAACTTGTCTTTTTCGTGTAACCAACCGTTTCCTTGCAATCGCTTGACTTTTCCATAACAAGTAATTATGATTCGCTTCCAGGCCCCTGGTTGAATCGTTTCTCTGTTTGTAGTACACAAATGTTCAATATTGCAGTTTAGTTGTGTTGATAATGCTTTAAGACGGGACTGACATAACCACTTACACCAGCACATGCTGACGTCACAAACACACACCTGTAAACAGTGTCACAGCAAGGAATACAAGTGTCTGATGATGTGTCCTCTACAGCCTGAAAGTGTTGTCCAAGAATCTCCTTGTCAATGAATGATTTAATCATTTCATCATCCTGGTCTTCAAGCTCAAATGAACAGATGTTGCCTTCCTTTTCAAACTTTGAAATGACAGTGAAACCAGTATTCCTTGCAAGCCAGTAGTACTGTAGTTGAAGACCTTCCTTTTTAAGCACGCTTATGAATTACCTTAGGATTTTACAAAGCAATGTAGCTTTGAAGCAATGTACAATGTATTTTGCTTATTGTTTTTTAAAGCATTGTAAGGCGCTTAGCACTTAAACAGACAAACGCTATTTTAATATTATTGTAGTGTATCATTGTATTACTGTACAAGTCCAAATTCATCATTGGCACCTTCTCGGAACTGTACAATATAACTACAGCTGTTCCTTTTCTATTACAGGCCTAACTGTGGAAGGTCTGGTCATCTTCAAGCGTGGGAGGTTGGATAAAAAAATGGTTCTGTCTAGCTTGATGCGGGTGTTGTCTTTCTTGGTCATAATGTTTTCCTCAATGAAGGATTTTTCTTCCTCATTCTCTTGTGTTTCTTTCTTGACCAGTGAACCAGAGTTTTGGGGTAGCAGTAGATTCTTTACAGTCGCACAACAGTTGCTCTTGTGCCATGAAACTGGCGCTTTAAGTGACTAATCATTTCCTCAAACACAAAGCTAGAATGTAAAAGGAGGGGCCATGTTCAAGTACTTGATCTTAAAGGTGGCACAGTGCATGACGCCTGTGTTTGTTCAGACTCACCATACCAGTTTGGTGTTAACCGCTGGTAGCTTTGTATGAGAAGTCTGGCAATTTTGATGTCACCATCAGTAATTACGTCAGTTGTAAGCAAATGTATTGCAGTGACCAGGAGAGCAAAACGTTAAAATTAATCATCAGGAAAAAATGGTTTCAGGATTGGTAGGCTTGCATGAAGAAACTAATTCTGAAGTTCTGTCTTTCCATCTTTTCAGTTCCCTTATTGTTCTCAGCATTTGGTTTAAATCGTGTAAACTTGGCATTCATCATTGCTTCGTCAACTTCTTCAGTGGATTGAGATAAGCATCCCTGGTCACTTTGGTGATCTATCCAAATGTTCAACCTTTGCAGGAATTCAAATAATCTAACAGGACTTGATTTGGAACTTTAAGAACACATAGAAGAGGAGAGACACCGCCTTTCTTGTTCTCTCAGCTCTCCTTCCATGCAAAAGTGTTTGTGTATCTGTTTGACGAGGTGGTTCCTGATTGGTGTATGGGTAAATGTGGATGCTGCCTCTTCCTTGTGGAATCCTTTCTCCTGGATTTAAACAGACTGAACATCCATTCTTGCCATTTAATTGGCAAAAACATTAGAATAAAGCATTTTCCGCCAGATCAGCAAGATGACCATGCAGAGTGATCCTTTCTATGGAAATGTTGTCGAGTCTATCTCTATCTGCACTTGGAAAATATCTCAGTTTGGGTGGACGTTTAACATATCTTGCACAGGATTTGAATAAGTCAACTGTACATTCACAAAAACTGAAGGTGAATCGTTCCATTGCACGCTGTTCTTGGAAGCAGCTTGGAGTGGGATGAAGCTTTCAGTGTGGGTAATCACGACAAATTATCCAGCTTTCCAAATTCACATCGATTTCACATAATAGTTCCCTTCTTCTCTCTTTTACCTTTTCAACCTTTGGAGATAAGAGGGGATTCTAGTTCTCAAGTGTTGAAATAGGACAAAAAGTCTTAATTATAATCACGTGAAACCCTTCTGACACTGTAGAGCCCAATAGTTAACAAGACGTTTGGTGCAGAACTGCTCTTTATGAACACCTCTCTATTGTCTTCCTTTGGTGTCTGCATTAGGGCGGTTTCACTGTTTGCATATCTCATTCATAACCAACATAAAGCATATTATCTATTGTTATTTTATTTAGTATGGAAATGACAGGCCAAACACGACTCCCGCTAGTTGCTTAAGTTTTTCTAGCCTTCAAAATAGAGTTTTCTTAGTACATTCGCAACAGCCTTGTCCCTCTGATCAAGGTGATCTAAAGGCGACACAATTGTGCCGGCAAGTGGTTGACCTATTGATCAAGAGAGTACTCAAGCTGTGATATAAACTGTTTGGAGGGTTTTATGTCACGTTCTTAGAGCCGTTTCAAGTCTCTGTGCCGTTGTTTTTGCTAGCTCTTCGGCAGTTAGTTAGCTTTTTGGGCTCAGATTAATTGCAAGATTCTTTAAAGCCGCTTGCAGAGTGATGTTTTCTGAAAGGATCCCAAGTTTCTAAATCTGTGATTAAATGTCTGCTTGCGGTTATGTGCAAGACATGTAACTTTCTTTATCACGGATGAGGTATAGAGTGTCTAAAGGATCCAAGTTATTCTGAGACTATTACAGTCTCCTTTGATCATGTGGAAGCTACGGCTTCTTGCGCTGTCGTTTTAACTCCACTTTCATGGTTGTGGTTCTAGAAATAGAATTACTTGGAGTTAAAACATTTCACCTCCATCGCCGTCTTGTGGCATCACTAGCATCCGACAGATCGACATCTCCAGCAGTTTAATTGCGCTTAGCAATTCTGAAAGAGGTTATTGTTTCATCTTCCTGTCTCGGTCTGTTTGTAAATCGTAAACGATTTTCTAAACCTCCATTTGTTAAACCTGCAGCAGTTAAAATGCTGGTTCGAAAGACTAAAGGATGCTTCACGTGAATAACCTGTTATTTCTCAAGCAAGACTCGAGTTTCGGTTCTTCAGTGAACCTCATCAGTTGCTCCTATGGTAAAGTCTCAGAAGTCTCATGGAATGATTTAGAATCATTCTGTTGAAACACGTGTTGTTTGCCGCTTATGTACTTACGGGTAGGATCGAATGTCCTGCTTTCTCATTGGCTCGTTTTCTTTTGACCAATAGGACGAATCTCATTTCGATCCACGTCAAGTTGTGTTTTTCTGGAAGGCTTTTTATCGTTGTTTTGAGCATCTAAGCTGTCCTAAATTAGTGCCTATGCACTAATTTAGGCTTCAGTGAAAGGCACAGCTTTCATGCCAAGGCACAAGAAAAAAACTTCTAGGCACAAATCGGCACATTTTAGGCACATTCAAGGCACAGTTAAGGCATGTTTTACAGAAAGCTTAGGCACGGTGTAGGCACAGTTTAGGCACAACTTAGGCACAACTTAGGCACATTTCAGGCACAGCTGAGGCACATTTTAGGCACAGTTTGGCACGTCTGGGGCACATTTTGCCACGTCAAATCAACAGATTAGAATCATAGTGCTGCATACTTTACAGATTTTGATGGAGAATTAAGGTCAGTTAGCGTTTTCTTTTCGCCTGGATTCAGTGCAAGTGTACATGTATTCCTGAAGTCACGTACCCTACATCGATGGGTCACTTTATATTTTGTGGAAGAAGTTTAGCTTATTTTCTCAAAACCAAGTACCTTCTCATTCAATAGCAGTTGATTTTGAATGAAATAAAAACGCGCACCTTGTAACACGTTTTTCTCTTTGAAAAGTCATTTTGATTTTCGTAACAGGTTCGCAGAGTTTGCTTTTATTTATTGTCATGCCTTCCTGGAAATGTAAACGTAAATCTTGGCCCGTTTTCTTTGGCAAAGATGCTGAAAAAGTGCAAGTCAACATCGAGAACTTTCAGTCAAGAAACAGCGTGACTGAACCGGGCCTCCCACATAACCAAAACGTTAGAAGAAATTCTTAAAGAATCAACAAAATTTGCCCCGGAGAGATACATCTCAGGATAAAATCATGTCGCTCAGGTGAACACGGCCAAACATGGATCATTGATGGCGATAATAATTATTATACAATTTTCCTATAAATAACCAGACAATATATACCGTCTGATTTGATATCTGTCGACCGATTTTACGAACAACCGCGAGGCGGCAGCATAATAAAGCAGTGCGCGAAAGTTCCAAGGCAGAATGAATCTCAAAACGATATAACATAAGGTAGTGTAAGGTAACTTTTGGGACTGTCATTAAAAGTCTAATAGCCTCTCAAATAGTTCATCTTTTATCGCCTCTACCATCAAACCACCAGATTATAAAAGAAATAAACGTTCTCTTTTTCCACTTCCTTTGGAATGGCAAAGGGGACAAAATAAAGAGAAATGTTATTATCCGCGATTACCAAGACGGGGGCCTCAAGATGATTGATATCATCTCCTTCAATAAAGCTTTAAAATCCGTCTGGATTAAAAAATACTTGGATGTGAATAACAAGGGGAAATGGAAATTGTTTATTGACGCTGAGCTGGAGAATCTTGGTGGCGCTACGGTTCTGAGCAATCTTGACAAAGTTGACACAAAAAAGATTGCCAAATCCTTGAGCCCTTTCCTGAAAGAGATACTGGAAATATGGGCTGAACTGAACTATCAAGACCAAATAACTTCTGTCGACTCTTTTTTGGCGCAAAGCCTATGGCACAATTCACTGATTAGAATCATGGGCAAACCAATCTACTATAAAAACTGGCATCAATCGGGCATTGACTATGTAAATCAAATCATCAAAGAGAAGCCAAACGTCTTCCTCTCCCTAAATGAATTTGAACAGATGTATCATATTAAGGTTTGCCCACTTACTTTTTGTGGAATCGTATCTGCTGTCAAAACGCTTTTGAGAAAACAAAACCAAGCTTTAACACAAAATGCCGAAAAAAAAGAATCTTTGGCAACCGTAATGTTGAAATCCAACAAACCCAACAGACTGGCATATAAAATACTTATAGAAGCGAAAACCAAATCCCCAATACCTAGTCAACTAAAATGGTACAACGCTACTCAAGATAGTTATGATTTCGACTGGCAAAAGACGTATCAAATTGCCCTCAAATGCACCAAAAGTACTAAATTAATTGAGTTTAATTTTCGTTTCTTGCACCACACCTTGGCTACAAATACAGCCTTGGTTAAAATGGGTTTTAAAAATGACGTAAAGTGCACTTTTTGTAACGAGGAACCGGAAAAAATCCCTCATCTTTTCTGGTGCTGTAACAAAATACAACTCTTTTGGAAACATGTTTTCGTTTTTCTCCAACAATGTAATATTTTATCCCAAAATTGCGTTCCCAGCGAATCTGCAGTGCTGGGTCTGAGGCCGGAAACATCAAAGAACGGCAATAAAATTGACCTAATTTTCCTTGTTGCTAGATTCTACATTTGGCTTTGCAGAAGTAAGGAAAAAATCCCAGTTGTAGAAAGTTTTATATCTTACTTAAAATTCTACAAGAAAGAATTAGAACCCTTCCATATTAGTTACATCTCATCTGATTTTCTTTTTTTTTTTTCAATATACATATATATGGTGTACATATATACTTATATATGTAGTTGGTCTCTTTTTCTTTTCATTGTATCCTATTACCCTCTTCCCATCACGTACATTTCCAACTCATCCATAATTTTAAAGCAACGATTCAGCAGGAGATCTTTTATCTCTTCTCCATACTCTGTTGAGTAGATTAGGTCATATCTTATCTTTTCATAGCAATTCCCCCCCCCCCTTTTCTTTTTTTTTCGCATGTAAGCTTTACGTGTCGCTCAAATATTTAACTAATTAATTGCTTTATTTTACAAGTGTTATGCAATTTAAGGAAAACAGTGTATAATAAGTGGCATATTACAAGTGTAAAATGTATATAATAAGCCAAACACCACATGTAACTGAGTAGTATGTAGTAAGTGACTGTCATTAGTGTATTAGTAATGTATTATGTAAGTAGTGTATTAGCATTGTAAGTAGTGTACTTGTTATTGTAAACAGTTTGCTTTGCTTTCATTCAATTAAAAGAAAAGAAAAAAAAAACTTTTGGGACGTAATGTAGAACAGAATGCATTGTTTTTGAGCGAACATGTGATACAGAACAGAGATTCCACGAGCCGTGAGTTTGTTTGTGAGCATGAAATTTCTAAACAAATTGAACAGCGCACGCTTAGACATAAAATCTTTGCTCGTTGGTACTTAGCGATAGCTATTACTAGTTTATTTTTTATTTAAGCTAACCACTGTGTAACAAAATTGATAAACGTCGTCTGTTAAACGTCTCGGGTTTTTTTCTACTCCAACTTACTTTTCATCGTCCTGTTTCACGATTTTTGTTTGTTCTCTAAAATCAAGATAGTCACAGGTTTTCATGTCTTTTTATATCATTGTCGTCACATTTAAAACCCTTACAAAACAACTGAAGTTTTATAAATTCAGAGGACATTTTTCCTCCCCAATACTTATACATAATACGACAATTCCCACAAAGTGTTCCGGTCTACCACTGGTGACACGACCGCAGTCATTGCTGTACACAGCTTGTGTATTTAATTAGTGTTCGGGCGACTTACCAGTTCAAAATGTGCTTTGTTTGTTTTGAATAACTGCGTTTTATTCTTTTAGACCAGTGGCGGAACGTCTGAGCTTAGGTCAAATCTTTTCTAAATTGAAAGTTAAGATAATCATTTGGGATAATTAAAGTCATTATCACGCGAGAGACTTACACGCGACGATATGTTTGAAAACTCGCGGGTACTCAACAGAATTTAGGCTAATTCGAAGGACTGATGCTTTTGTCATGAACAAATTAGCAAACTAATTTAGAGGCGTGCCACGCGTTTCGCTGTATGTTTTTTTTTTTTTTTGCGTTATCAAGACTAATAATTTGTTTTTAAACTTGAAAAATTATGTACATACATTGTTGCAAATTTATCTCAATTTAATGGCAGTGTAAAAACAAAACTTGGTAAAATAGACCCATTATAATAAGAAGCACTATTTACAAAATGTTTTAAACTATACTGTCAAGTACTATGGAGTGATGCTTAAAAGTGAGCAAGTGATGATTGCTTTGGATTTCAATTCTAATTGATTCAGAAAGTCGAACAATTTTTTCTCACCACTCACAAAGGATAGTACTTAAAAACCAAAGCAAATACTATTTCTTTACACACTCGGGTAAAAACCACTCTAGTGTATTTACAACAGACAAAATCAATAATTATCTACTTTTTCTTGACAATTTCAGTATACAGACCAACCCATTTTACAACTTCAAATGACCACCAGTGTCAACTGTCAGTATCTACTAGACTAATGTTGTGTACAACCATTAAATATAATTTACAGGTGAATTTGTCTGTTTCCCTTGTATTTTGCGTACTATTCAAGAGGCCCTGCCAAGGAAACTTCTGATATAAAACATGGCCCATAAATTAGCAACAGCACATAAGATGAAAAACAGCCATAAAAAAACAGTAAAATATTGACACAGAATATTTTGAAATTCAGAAAAGTGACACAGGATACCCCATCCCCTGTCAGGGCCTCTTTCAAGACTCTGTACAAACATGGTCATTTAGTGGCAAGATTCTTTCCACAGAGTTGTGAATAAGGCTCTGTTAAACTCACCCCTCACCCTATAAGATGTCATTCATTCAGGTTTAGAGATGTGAATGAAGGAATAATTAATTTTTGTGCCCCAGCAGTTACCATGGGCCAGGACTGAACACAAATTGATTCCAGGGAAATTAAACTTGCACATGCAACTACTTGCAGACTATTGCTACTAAAAACACTGGGCTAAATTCTAAAGACAAAAAAATTAAAACTTCCATTATGAAATATAATCATTCGCACCTCCTCACTTTCACCTGAGTACCCATGCATTCCCCTTCCCCTCAAAGATATGAATGCTTCAGTGATTTGACATTGTTTTGCGCCCAAAAAGAACGATTCCTTTGCTTGTTTTTTTCTTTAGGGGGGGAGGGGTTAGCTGCCAGAGCCCATCCAATGCTGTTACCTTATGACTGGTGGAACTCCATATACTGTCCATCTGCGGCTGGATAGGTCCTCCTCACAACTAAAACCACACAAGATGGGCAGACGTTTGTGTTCCCCAGTCCCAGTTTTCCAAACCGCCACAAAATGTACTGCCTGTAAGTGGCTTTTCGATAGCTATTGGATTCGTAATTGGGTTCCTCTACCCTTATGTCACATCTTGCTCTTATTGCTACAGAAAGGATTTCCTTGTCGAGGCAAATGTTCCGAAACAGCTCGTATGAAGTGACACATTGTCGTTTTCCACAACATTTGTCTTCTTCTTGTGTTTGCATTGGACGGCAGACACCACAGATGCACCATGCAGGTGTCACGCTCGGCGGTGGCATTTCAGGCCCTTGGTCACCAGAAACCATGTTTTTGGCATAGTCCAGACTGCCTCTGCCATTGGAAAGAAGCTCCAGCAGCAAACCATCCTTCTGGTCATTTGTTAGGGTTGCGATAAAGGACTGAAAATATATCAATAGTTGAAAAGGTGTCAGTGTGTTTTTTACCCAACAAGTAGTTACCAGTAGTTACCAGTGATATGGAAATCTAAAATACACAGCACAACTTCATGTTTTGTCAGGGAAATTTTACTGGTTTTAGGTAGGAGCTGATCGCATGAAGAATTTCAGACTGGGCTGGTGATTACAACAGGTTTCAGCCAAAAATAATAACTTGGGAGGAAAAATTTCCAGCCTGGGCTTCTAAAAAGGGCCCCTTTGACTGTACCATAAATACATACTGACAACAGAACCACAATAAACATCTACGGTGTTCTGCTTTTTCCTTTACAGAACAACGTCAGTCAATATTGAAATGCAAGTTCGAGTAATCACTGAAAGGCCTATTATACTGACTTGTCTTTCTTGCGCATTTAAACACCTCTCCAATGATGTTGTTGAGGATTTCCAAAAATAAAAGCTTATTATAATAAGCTTAATTATAACATGACTTAGTTTGTCGAATATGTCGATATTTTCGATGTATCTCTTTAAATAGCAATGAAACTAGTAAAGACTGGCTTGTTGTGAAAATTAAAAGCACAAAAATGAACTGGATTTGACACTTACCGCTCTTTGCTCTTGATCGCTCGGTTCCAAGTTCTCTGGCGCTTTATTTGCACAGTAAACAGTCGGGACTGATCCTGTTATTGAAACCCGTTTGTCTTTTGGCCTTCTGCTTGTGGTTTCCACAGAGTTATCGCTGGTTTCTTCACTAGTATCAGCAGGCATCAAAGCGCTTAATTGCAGACATGTGAAGCAATTCTCGTGAAAGTGCAAAGACCACAGAGAGCTGTAATCAGGAGGTTAGCAATCTGGGCCAGGGAGTCGGACATATTTCACCCACTGAGCCGCTGGTCCCGGCGGATACATTTGCCTTGTTTTAACCTATCCGTAAAACGGCCACCTCTCTACAATGGCCACTAAAATCTGTTTCCAAGACGGCCGTTGTGGAGAGGTTCGACTGTAAATATTTCGCAGGTTACAATGGAGTGTTGCACGCAATGGCAAAAGGTACGTGACCATCATAAAGTTAACATAACGGACTCATCAAAAAGTGTATGAGGGCCGGAGAAAAGTGGCGGTTGAAAAGCACATGACCCGGCCAACCCTAACTTTAGGCACAAAAAATAACCCACCCCTCGCTGAAGCTTCATGCAAAAATAAATTGCAAAAAAACAGCTATTCAGCCTAGGCAGCTTACCAATACACAAGTATAAATTGTTGCTGCCATCCCACGATACCACCGGTCGTAACGCCCAGATATTGTACAACGTAACACATCAACCATTCGCTGAACAAGGCCTTGGTCCTCTCCTACGTTCCATAATTGATGGTACTTGAGAGCCCAAGCTGCCAGTAGTCCCTAATATATTATATAAAGACAAAAAACGTCAAGTAACATGTTTGTGCAATGACTCATGTGATCACGAGGTTTTGTAGAACAAGAAAGCTATCGTTTATGCCACAAAGCTTTATCGAATGTCCATCCTTGTTCAATCACTTTATGTAGCACCGCCAAGTCGAATAAACACAAAAAACTTATTGCACCACACACAACGCAGTCAATGGCATAATTTCAGTTCTTGTCTCCTTAACTAGTATGTTTGCGAGAAAAGTTTACAGCAACCATTCTCTTTGTTTTAAAGGAGGTTTTTAAAGTCTATGTAATTGATAGTTACCTTGTTTTCTGTCACAAGAACTCGAAGGGAGTTGAGCTCATGTTCCCGTTCTCTTCCTAGATCTTTGTGTTCCCCATAGCTGTCGACATAGGGGAAAGCAAGTACTCTTCCCTCTAACCTAAAAATTATAGGAGTGTTGAAGGTCTTTTTTTGAGTAAAATCAATGAATCGTATATTTTTCCGACTAAAAGAGAAAAAAATAAACTAAGAATGAAAATTGTCATCGTACACGTGCCTATGGGCTCCTGTATTCCAGGGGCAAATGTTTACAGTACCGTGATACAATACAACGGGAAAGGTAAGCCCTCCACAAGTCTGAAACAAAAAACAACCTCCTCCAAGCCCCTCCAAAGATAAGCCCCCCCTGCTACTCCTACTATGAAATCACAGTATATGTTATACTGATCCGAGCAAGTTATGGACATCATTTCTTCAAAATATTATACGTAACTGCTTTGCTTAAATACCCGGGCTAATTATTCATAAACAGCTAGCCTAACCTAAAAATTATAGGAGTGTTGAAGGTCTTTTTTTGAGTAAAATCAATGAATCGTATATTTTTCCGACTAAAAGAGAAAAAAATAAACTAAGAATGAAAATTGTCATCGTACACATGCCTATGGGCTCCTGTATTCCAGGGGCAAATGTTTACAGTAGCGTGATACAATACAACGGGAAAGGTAAGCCCTCCACAAGTCTGAAACAAAAAACAACCTCCTCCAAGCCCCTCCAAAGATAAGCCCCCCCTGCTACTCCTACTATGAGATCACAGTATATGTTATACTGATCCGAGCAAGTTATGGACATCATTTCTTCAAAATATTATACGTAACTGCTTTGCTTAAATACCCGGGCTAATTATTCATAAACAGCTAGCGTTGCTGTTAATTTACGATTGACCTCAATCATAAAGTCATCCTCTGAAAAAAGGATGTACAGATGTCGAGGCACGGTGGCTCATCTGTTTTGGAAGTGCGGAGCTGGAAAAATTGGCGAAAAATATCACACGTTA
This sequence comes from Siderastrea radians, assembly GCA_964017195.1. NCBI lineage: Eukaryota > Metazoa > Cnidaria > Anthozoa > Scleractinia > Rhizangiidae > Siderastrea > Siderastrea radians. The sequence goes on from OZ024888.1 coordinate 33,290,003, forward strand.
TGCGAAGACGAAATAGCCGAACTACTGCCTTAAAATTATAGCAAGAATAGACCAAAAAATATGATCTCGAAGGATGGCAACTGCTATATGAATGATATCTGCTAGAATAAACGTCCTTTCATAACCTGAAACTGCCGAGGAAAAGGCAAATGTTTTGAAGGGGGGAATTTACAAATGGGTAAGCATGTTTGGGGGTGGGGCATGACTTTTTGAACCGCTGAAATCCTTTGTTTTGGGGGGTTGTGCACCCAAAAAATATTATATCAACTACAAATTCCTGGTTACCCCATGCCTTACATTATGAATGCTAACCATAACCAAAGAAAAGTTGTGACAGGATAGCGAACAACCATCTCTTATTTGTTCTTTCAGGCCATATCCAAAAATCCAATGAGGAACGAAGAAAACATCATCCCCAGTTTTCCTTACAGTTTCTCTAGTTCAAGAAGCTCACAAAACTTACTACATACATGCTACTCAGGAAATTTTTGGATTGCAGTTGTAGAGAGGTTACGGCAACAGAAGAGAATCCAATGCTCTTCGTCCAGGAGATTTGAGGTTGCAATTTCAGGGTAGCTGAGGGTGTAAGCGGTTCCCTGGATGTCTAATACCATAAGCTGTTTGTTTGACTTGATGTAGGTGTAGTGGGAGAAAGTCTCCACCTTCACTCGTAACTCATCATAATCGCCACACAACTGCCCAGTGTTGTTGACGTGCTTTGTAAAAGTTCCTTCCATATAAGGTTCCAGCGTGATACACTGCCCATAAAGCTTACTAAAGTAAACTTTAATATAACTGAGAGTGGGTCCAAACTCGACAGGAGCTTGTGATGCAAGCTTAAGCGCAAAGTTTTTTGCCAGTGCGTTCATCTGCACCATTTTTCTCGTGTTTTCATCCATAGAATTGAACAATTTTTTAACTTCTTTCTCCTGCTCTTTTTTAAACTTTTTGAGCACGTAGTTGCCAGGACTGAGATTGGAAACTGCTGTTGCGTGGTACATGTATGCCTCTCTAAACGAACCCGTGGCAAACTTTTGTTTGGCAAGAGAGAAACTCGCCTCGAAAGGATGGCACCACAACTTCGCACCTACATCAAACTCTTCCAATTGAACAGTAACAATGTCAACCGTTGGCTGGATCAATTTTTCGAGTTTAAGCATGGCACTCAAAGGATGGATGCTGCTACTTTCGTTGCAACCGGCTGGGCTGGTTTCTCTGGGGTACCTTCCGATTTCGTTTCCTTGACCTCAATTGCTTCTTTGGCGGTATCGCACATTTGACTTTCGTTACGTTCGATGAATCGGACGTGAATCGTTTCCATTTGGAAATCTGGCATGTCTCTCTCCAAGAGGGCCCTCTCTCGCCAGCAAGGATATCACAATCCATGTCATCTGCTTTAAAACAACCGCTTACAAGCATCCTTGATATTTGCAATTGTAGGCTCGCAGCCAAGAGCCACCATTGTCAGAGCACCAATCCTCGCATATTTTTTATATCGGCCTTCTACATGTGATGAAAGGCATTACACCGTTATGTAATTCATCTCAGTGGTACCACCTAACTCATCTTTTCCCATCCTTTTCTTAGCAATTTTAGCCTTGAAGGTCTGAAATTGATTTTTCCTCTCTGACATTTTGCCGTAGCTCCCCCACATGGGGTTGTCGTGAAGTTACCAAAGACCTCTGGGAATTTTCAAGATGGCATCTAAGCTTCCGTGGCATTAGGGGCTATGGCACTCCTAGGCCAAGGGTGTATTTCAGTTTTGTGTCGAAGACACAACTCTCCTTTCCTGAAACTAAAACTAAACTGCATCTAAATATAAACCTCTCCTGAAACCAAAACTGAACCTTTTTAAAAACCGTTAAGAACCAAACCAGAACTTTTTTGAAAATGAGTACAAAAATAAAAGTACAGCATATCATATTTAAACAATACTTTTGTTCACGTAAAAACAAAAATAACAAACGTAAGTTCTAAAAATATTGATAAAAACAAATGTGATATGAGAAATGTTGGAAAAGTATGCTTCTTCCGCTATGGCATTCCTAGGCCACCATAGTTGTGCGAACAGATTACATACTTGTTCTGTTTCAACACTAGCAGCTAATATGGTGAAACTGTAGAGTTTCAATCCACTGTAAACGATGATTACAACAATGTTTCACGAAAAATCAAACATGTACCACATTTCAGAGCTAATAATTAGATTTTTTCCAAAACTTGTGCCACTTTGTTCACTTTCGAGCAGTTTTCATTGATTCATTCAGCTTTGCAATGAAATGCTGCAACACCTCGCAAGGTTTTGGCGCCGTTTTCGTTCAGTCATGTGAACGATTATTGTTCCCTTTTTATCTTTTTTCTCATTTTTCCCGTTCTTTCTTGACTTTTTTTTAAAAAGCGGTCAAGTTTTTTTATAAAACAATTATTCTACTTGGCCTTGCTGGATATTAAATGATTATAACCAACTCGGCAATACGCGCCTCGTTGGTTATCTATCATTTGATATCCAGTGTGCCCTCATAGAGTAATTGTTAAATATTCATGAGCCAATGATGACACATGCTTTATAATATTTCTGTGAACTACACAGTTTGAAATAAAATAAAATGAAAACTTGAGATAAAATTTTGTGAATGCATGTACTTTTTTGGTGGTATTTAATACAGAAAATGCTTTTTCTTACCAGTTTTGCATGAGAGAAGGGACAGGTGTTTTGTTACAATAATGGAAGCCTATAATGGCAGTTCGTAACACGGCTCTATCTAGGCAAACGACAGAGAACTCACCACGTTTGGTAATACAGTCCGTCCCTGTTTACACAAAAAAAGTACAAGTAATAACATTTAGCACCAAATCAAATCGCTGGCTCCAGAGGTCTTTTCTATAGGGGAAAACGGTCGCCTTCACTGTCCATATTTATGACCCTTTCCTACCCACTGCGGCAGCTTTGCTGCTCTCTCGCTCTTTCTTGTCCAACAAATAAGAATAAACTCTGTCATGCAAGGTGAAATAAAACTGTAATTCGGCTGTACATGACAGTTAATGTGAAGATAAACGAAAACACACGTGAGACAAATTCTGAGACAAATAAATAAATTCTTGTCCAAGGCTTTAATATTCAGCGAAAATTGCAATCAAAAGTAAAGGTGATCAGCATGACATTACATTTTGTACAAAGTATCTTCTGCCTGCTTGTTTTCAGTCTCAGGTTCTAGGCAACAAATACACTCTCTAGGTGTCTCTTTGATATCACATTTTCCCGCAAGTACACCAGGTGAAGTTTTGCAGTCTTTCTTACACCACTGTTTTCATCCTGCAGAGAATCATCTTCATCTTGATCATTCAGCACACCAGCCACATGTTCCGGCTCGAAACGATACGGTTCAACCATTTTTTTTTGCAAAAGAGCTTGTGCTCAATGATGTCACGCATGCATTGCCAGGTTACCAAGCATATTCCAAGATGGCGGCATTCGTAGGCGATTTTTGGGCTACTTAGAAAGCTAGTTAGAAAGCTCTTTGAACGTTTTGGAGTGACCTTCTCCTTTAAGGTGGCTTCTTACTCTTTGATGCTTCAAGACCTCCTCTGAAGTATTGTTCTTTGTGTTGTTATTTGTTCGCCTCCTGGTTTTAAAGTGGACTCTTATGGCAACTTAAAAAGCAAACAAAATATATTTTTGGAAATGTAAGGTTATTTTTGTAGCCACATATAAAACTGATTAAAAATGGTCAAAAACCACTCTATCATGAATAAAGGGCCATTCCATTTAATATCTGCACCGCCCGCCCCCCCCCCCCCCATTAAAGGCCTGGGAATTCTTGGGGGGGAGGGGGCCACCCTAAGGAAAATTCTCGAGGGATCATATATTCATAACCCCTATTGGAGGCTTGGTATTTTCCCGGGGGAGGGGAGCCTACTGCGAAAATATTCTGGAGGGGTAACATATATGTATTCTCCTATTGAAGGGGAAAAATTCTGGAGGGGGGAAACAAAGAAGAACAAATATCATGCTATGTTCATTAATTCTCTATTCAGTATTCGTGCGTTACAAGGGTTTTGACTTGAAAAACTCTTCATAATATCAAGCTGACTTAACAAAACAAGGTTACTCCTTCAATCCTTCAAACCTATCCATCCCTCACCCACAAACCTACAATGATGTACATTAAAGAGCAACCTGATGATGCTTAAATTCAATTTCTTCCCCGAAATTATCGCTAAAACCTACATAACTTTACCGTTTTCTTTCGCCATGATGGCTTCCAGGATATGGGCTGGCATGGAGTTTTTTTCTTCATTTCCGTGCACTTATCTGCAAATAGCTGCAGATGTAGCACTAACAGGAGTCAACTTTGACCTTACCGTGTTTTGCGATCAATATTGTTTTCTTGTGGTATCAGTGTTTTTCGTTACGTTGCTGCATTAGACCACCGTGACTCCTGCGAACATGTGACATGCCCCAGATATTCATAACCTTTCTTCTGATCATGCCACAAAAAAAATAAATGTGAAACCGTTCAATGAACGAAGCCAAGAAAATGAAATGAAATGTAGGTCTAATATGCATAAAGAACTTCTCCAAGTCTCAGGTATGTGTGGTACACCATTTCTGAGTTATTTGCCCAAACGTTTCACGCAATTTTGTAGAGCTTTGTATGGAGATGCCATATATGTTGGTGTACATCACATGTACACCAATATGGCGGCCTAAAATGAACAAAAACATCTGGGATTCAATTTTGCGATGAAAGCACTTTCTTTTCGCTTGTGAGCTAATATACATGTGTATATACATCTCCTAATACTTGAAATGTTTGAACTGCTGAAAATCTTAAGGAGATACTTTTTTCTATTTTTTAACCAGGCAACTTTGTCATGGCCACCATCTCGGTATCACGTATGGTGAAAATTCGGAAATTCAAAATGCTGTATTTTCAAAACAACTGGACGCTATGGGACTGGAAACTTGAAGAAAGATTTATTTCTTGGTCGTCTTTAACCTGGTGTAGATAAAAATTTGGAAGACCTCGCGATTTTGATTTTAGGATTCGATGACGTCACGGTGAAAACCATCTCAATCGCTTCCAAACTTCCATGAAACCAAAAGTTGTTCGACTTAAGTGAACTGGCTCGCTGTATCAAGTTCTCAGAATTATTCAGTGGCGGTCCCAGTGCCAAACCTAGCGAGAGGCTTCGGGTTTTTCCCTGTCCACAACCGTATTTTTCCCCAGGAAAAATTGCCCAATCGAGCCGCGATTGATGACTGCCTGTCTGATAGTTACCTCCATGGGTTATATCGGGTTTGATGACAACACGTGCAGAAAGCCCAGGTGTTTGATCTAGAGAGCAACGGTTCAGAGGAAGTGGAAGGGTGGGAAGGGGATCAAAACTAACAATTTTTGACAATTTCCACAGGATTTCAGGGTTTACGGGTGTTATAAGAGTAGAATATTATTTTCTTTAACTTTTTTTAATTCTTGTTACCAGATTTGTCAATTCCAAGGGATGATGGCATTACTTTTTCCTTCTTACGAGTCCATGAATATAAACACTCCCACACACACAATGCAAGAGAAAAAAATCAACTGATAAACTCTAAATAACTATTAAATTGAACAGGAGGTAAATGGAAAACTGGTTCAGTATACAAATGGATTTGCAGCAATGTGAAATCAGTTTTAGAGATCTGATTTTCTCTTAAGGAAGGTTTTGAACGAGATCTTACAGGGCTTTCATTAGAAGCCGGCTACCGCCGGAGCTCTGGCGGCTGTGAGTCATCGAGTCGCCGGCTACTTGGCCACGTTTGTCAACAAATACTTCAAAAATAAAACTCTTAAAATGTTTACAGCATACCCATTTTTTAGTTAAAATAAATTTGATAAAATAAAGCGGACACTTGCCTTGAGAATTTGTGTATAAAGCGTATATCAACAAGATTTTTATACATGTCGATCGCGATGGCATGATCGCAAGGATCGCAAGTGATTGAAAAACGTTCAGCCATTTTCAGCGGTATCATAATGAAGTTTAGCCTCGCTCTCAAACGATTACCACGTGGTAGGTTGAACAAAGATGGCGGCCAAGCGTAGCCTTGGACAGACTGAATTGTTTTCATTCTTTACAAAAAAACCACGGACCGGAACAGGTATTTTGAATAAATTTTGACTTTGCAATTGTTTTCTTATAAACCCATTGTGTTGTTTTTCGCTTACTTAAGAATATAAATTGCAGAAAACAAAGCGACACATTCCAATGATTTAGACGAAACTTCGCAAGTCAACCCAACTGAAACTCTACCTGACGTCGCAGGTCATGCATCGTCATCTCCGCAATCTCCCGAAACTCCTGAGCCAGACAAAGAGCCATTAGGTGAAGAAATGAAACAATTTATTCACTCATCGTTTGGAAATTCAGTCGACGAACCTGTACACAGTTTTTACACATGTGTAGGGAGCAGATGCAGTTCTGTCACTCAAACTGAAATGAATCGTCTACGATCAACAAGCCAAAAAGATCGCTTCCAGCATCAATGGGTCCTTGACAAAAACCTCTCTTTCTGCGAAAAGACTGGTTTGAACTGGCTAGTTTATGTAGAAGGTAGGGGCATGTTTTGTCTTTTGTGTAGAAAACATGATGTAACAAATCTACAAAACAAGAGCAAAAAGTTTAACACTGAACCTGCTGTCCGTTTTAAACGCAAGTCCGTTGAAGAACACTCAACTTCACAACAGCATAAAGCTGCTGTTAGTGCAGAACTTTTGAGCCGTGTTTCTGTCTTCCAGAAAGAGTTTGAAGAAAGAGAAAAATCAAAGGAACATGTATATTTTAATGCATTCTTAGCTCTTTACTGGATAGCGAAAGAAGAAATCGGGAACACAAAGTTTACCAGTCTTTTGGAAGTTGTAGAGAAAATGGGATTATCAAATATGAAGTTCTTTGAGCTTCGCTCAGGAGGATCGGTGAGAGAAATGTTTATTTTGATGGGAGAGATGGTTAAATCTGAAATTGTGAAGAAGGCACAGCAAGCCGGCTCCATTGGCCTCTTGATCGATGAAGTAATGGATATTGCCCAGAGAGAGCAGCTTGTCATTCATCAGATATGTTGACCAAGATACCTATGAAGTCAAAACAGATTTCCTTGCTGTGAATGACATTTTAGAGAGCTCAAGTTCTGCCAATGCTGAAACCATCAAGTCAGTTGTTGTGAAACAGCTGTCAGATTGTGACCTAGATATCAACAAATTAACAGGTTTGTCAACCGATGGCGCATCTGTAATGGTGGGAAAGGAAAATGGTGTTGCTGCTAAGCTTAAGAGAGAAGCTAAGATGTTATTGAATGTTCATTGCATCTGCCATAGATTGGCCCTCGCATGTGGGGATGCTAATGACCACATTTCATATATCAAGACTGTTGAAAAGGTTTTGATTCAACTATGGTCTTTCTTCCACAACTCGGGAAAGCGCACAGCAGCATTCACCAAAGCAGTTATTGCTTCAGCAGAGTTACAGATTTCACATTCTGCAAAGAAAAGGGTTGTAAAGCGTGTTAAGAAGGCTACCCGAACAAGATGGCTGTCTACAGAAAGCACTGTTGATGGTATTTTTCTGAACTTTGTGCCTTTGACTCAAACTTTGCAAAACTACAGCAATGAACGTGATCCTGTTGCAATAAACTTGATCACTCAAATCAAGTCAAAGAAATTCCTTGGAGCAGTGTATTTACTTCATGAAGTCCTGCCAATTCTGAGCCATCTCAGCCGAGCCTTTCAGAAAGGAAACATATCATTTGCTGTCATAGCACCTTCTGTAGAATTTATTTTAGAAGAACTGAAAAGCGTGGCCGAAAAACAATCACCCTTGGAACGTTTGAGAACAGATCTTGCTGAAGACGGCAGGCTGCACAACAGTGGATTGACTCCTCTAAGAGCACATGATGAGACACTTCTCAAAAACCGTACTTCAAAGTATGTCCGTGCTCTGCAAGACAACATCGCTTCCCGTTTCAAGGATAGCCTTCCCATCCTGAGTGCTTTCAAGATCTTTGATCCAGTTGCAGTGCCACCTAAGTCTGAGCAGAGCTTTAGTGACTATGGAAGCAAAGAGATCAAGATACTTGCAGAATATCTGTATCAGCTGGAGACTGGAGAATCAAAGGTACAGAAGACAGAGGAATTGATCTGTGAGTGGCGAAAGTTCAAGTACAGCATCCTAAAACTCAAGAGTGAAATGCCAGCAGATGTCGTTAAACCACCAAAGAACAAGGAACTGACATCCCAAACACCTACAGAATGGCTTTTACATCACATGCTTTCCAATCAATCGACTTACAGTCATTTTGTGCCAGAGCTTCTTCGTCTTGCTGAAGTGTGCATGTCTCTTCCAGTAAGCAACGCCTGGCCGGAGTGAGGGGCATCAGCAGTCAAACGACTGAAAACACGGCTGAGAAGCTCTCTAAAAGGTGATATGTTGGAATCACTAATGCACATTACAATCAATGGGCCAGAAGTACAGGAGTGTGAAAGCCTGGTCAAGAAAACAGTGAAAAAGTGGCATGAAGTGAAACCTCGAAGAAAAATTGCTAAATCAATTCCTGCAAGTGCTTCTACCAGTGAAACAACAGTTTCTAAAAGTAATGCTGCTGTCCAGGTTGATATGCCACTAGATGTTGAAGTTCTAGAACACGTGAATGCCATAGGAGATGGGATTGGAGTTGAAGATTTGGAAAAGAAGTTAATTCAGTAATCAGTGCTCTTAAACTTCCTGACATCTCCGACTCGGATATGGACTCTCACTCTGACTATGACTCAGACTTTGAGTCAGATTCAGACTGAGCAGTTACGAATGATCTGATCATTTGTAATGGTCAACAGACGGTCAACAGAGTTAGAATTAGAACTGTCAAACTACAGAAATTGTTATTGTCAAAGTATTTATTACTACTAACTTGTGAGTGCTGAAAGAAATCAAAATTCTTTATGGAGAAAGAAGTTTGTGAAGGAATGAAGTACAGTCGAATGACATAACTTTAAGATCACACTGCATATTATATCATGATGTTTGGTGTTCTCATGTGCTACCTCATTTGATTTTAGGGATAATGTTTTCATAATCTTTGACCTCAAAAGTCATACAAGTCTTGTAAAAATTAAAAAAACATGTTTCTTTTATTGATAAATATTCATCATTAACTTTACTAATTTTAATGCCCAGAAAGCTGGAAATCGCATTTCCGAGCTTCTAAATTTCAAAATTTTCTGGGGGGCATGCCCCCAGACCCCCCTAGCAAAAGGTGGCCAAGGCCACCTTAATAGTCGCAGACGGCTACTTTGCTATGGTCAGACGCCTACTTCAAATGTTATTGAAAGCCCTGATCTTAATGAAACTTTGCACTCTAGGTTTAGCTTATTTCGCAGTTATGTTACAGGGCACCAGCTATAAAAAGTCCCTAATTAAACTCTCATTAAGTGTCGGGAAAAAAAAGAGGCTCACTGATGTACGAATAGAAATTGGAAATTGAATGCGTGTGAAAACAAAAACCTGAATATCATACTATACTAATTTTTACTTTACAAACCACAAATTGCTTTTTGTTGTTGTTTTTTGTTCCTTGTTATTCTGCCTTGGAGTCTTTTCGCTTTTCCAGTGGCTCACGGAGCTGTATTGTTTTAATTGAAAGGACTTTGCTTTGTGCCTTGTTCAACTCCCGGTAGTGGAACCTGTGGCTTTCTTTGTGTTCTTCAAATTTCTTCTTGAGCTCTTGAAACACTGCCCCTCGTTTATCTGTGTTCTGAAGTTGCACACTCAACTCCTGGAGCGTGTTCTGGCTTCTTCTTGCAGTTTGCACTGCCAACTCCAGACGCTTGAGGTTTCGTGTCCGTGTTTTCCTTTGCTTTGACTTGCTCTTTCTATCCACCAACCCCTGAAGATTAGGACATTCCTCTAAGATAGCTTCCGTGGCTTCCCTGGTCTGCATTTCCTCTTCTGCCATTTTTTCCGCCTTATGGATTTTCCATTCCTTGTGCAGCCTTTGGTTGATAGCTTCTCCCCGCAACATGTCACACTGTGGGTTTTCACACATTTCTTTCGCCTTTTCATTCCACCACTGTCTCCTCTCCTTTTCTGTTCCAGATGCTTGCTCAATTTCTTGTTCTGTGTAGATGTGGACACCTTTCCTCATCTGAGCAGTGGCGTACCTAGATGCTGGTGACAGTTTGGCACCGTTTGTGAGTGTTCCCTAAACGAGTTGCTTACCCCGTGCCTGTTTTTATTCTGCATCTTTGGTAGCAGTCGCCGCAGGTTCAGTTGAATTTCTGTTCCATTTTCCTACTTTTGCAGGCTTTGCTTCGTCTTCAGTTTTGTAGGCTTCATCCGCTTTTTCCGCTTCTTTTGTTGCCTCTCGCTTGGCGGGACATTGAACTGACATTTCGCACAACATTAAGATGTTCCCTTTGTGCAATACTTCGGTTAAGGCCACCTAGGTCTTCTGTGCTCGGCTAATAGGTGGTCCCCAAGTTGACAGGAAGTGGAGGTCTTTGGGAACTAGCTCTTCTATTTCGTCAAAGATTTGGCTTCTAATAGCACTCAGCGTGACAGTCAAGTCATCTACAAAAATGACCGCTATACTCAACCCACTCTCGAGTTGGATCTGAACAGGAGTCACGTCTTTGATGGAGAAGGTACGATAAACGGTGTAGCAATTCCAATAAATGCTGAGCTAGAAGGCCTCAACGCGTGCGATATGTTTGTTGCTTACAAGAAATCACAGATAACATGACCTAAAAAGCAGAGATAAAAAATAGTGCCCATTTGTGTCAACTGATTTAAATTGTCCCTGGTTGTTAAGAGTGCTAAACAATCCAGAGAGAGACGCTGATAATTAATTTTCTGAAAGTGATCCCAATTAAGATCGGGCAGAGTAGCAGACACACAAATCAGATTATTTTCAGTTAAAACTCTAACTTTTGTGAAACAAGCATCTATCTCGAAAAGTTGAATTTTCACGAGGAGCGCAAGACAAATTAAATTTTTTTGTCGCCAAAGAATTTTTAGATTTGCCTTCCTAAAGTGCCATTTCCCAGGATTCTGAAACACTCTGTCGAGAAACTTTACTTTCGTCTCACCGGGGATTGATTGACACTGTACCTCGCGATTTTAGTTAACACACGTTTCACATAATTTTTTGGCGCGTGTCTTGAGTTCAGTTGTTTCTAGTCTATTGCCGCAGTGAAAGATGGGCGAGTTTTGAATCCACGGATTGAATATATTCGAGTGGTTTTCTTCTGCATCTCTCAAGATAAAAATACTCATTTAAAATACTACCCATTTCAAATGTCACCGAATTTAGTCCTACAAATCGCAGGATTATTATTTCATGTACATGTATGTCAATTTCCATTCTGTACTGTAATGAAATTATGAAGCAAAACATTTATATATGAGATACGACCGATTTGCGTAAAAGGGGGGAAAGCTGGTCTGTCTTCGTGCTTTCCTCTATCAACACCTATTTGATGTGCTATTACTATCTAGAGGTGTATGGGTAATCAGCTGTTGAAACAGAGTTTTCTATTGCGAGCGCCATAGGAAGCGCCACGTGGATTGCCTTTTACATTTCTTCAAACGAACATCAAACGGTACCTACGTGCTTTTGATGTCTGAGGTCTGAGTTTTCTAGACACCCGTGAAAGCTGTCCTGGATAAGAGGCGTTTAGTGGCTTAAGGCTTAACTCTTCAATAAATATTACTAACATGAAGTTGCAGCTTGTTTCAGGCGGAAAATGTTTCGCCGGTCTTGCTGTAGACTTAAACATGCTTCTTTTGGAAGTATGTGAAAAGATTGAGTCTGATTTGCAAGATTTCATGCCTTCGTCGTTTAAATTCCTCGACAGAAATATTCCGTTGGGAGCCAACCAGGAATCTACGCTAACGTTATTACACTGTGTAGAAAAATCAGACGTGGGTGCACGCCTGTGTGTGCTCCACTTCAAAGAGTCGAGTGAGTCAACCGTGGAAACAACAAAGTCAAAACTTTGCATTTTTGTTTCAATAAATCAAAACCATCTCATGGCAAAATCAGCAACTTGCATAATAGCGGCGAAAGCAAATGTCTCAGTGAGAAGAGAGCTTCTCCAACTCAGTGCTCCTCCAATTTCAAAGTGGACGTGTTTAGTGATGACGAAATATTCAACCAGTCGTGCTGGTTAGAGCAGGAATGGCGAAAATATTGGAGTTTTAAAGTTAATCAGTTACGAGCCTCTAAGGACGTAAACATGTACAATAAAACAGAATTGTTAGGAGTGTTAGACACTGCTTGGACTTTGAAAAAGGCCGAATTTCTTCGAATAAGGGCTTCCGAACTCCAAATCATGCAAGAACGCTTTAAGACTGTCAACCCTGACCGATATCAAAGTGTCAGAAAAAGGAGCAAAGACAATTTAGATCCATCTGAAAACATTTTCAAAAATATGGAGCTGGTGAATAAGACCTCATTTTTTATCCAAAACGAGAATGCTAAAATGATGAACGTGAATTGCAAATTGCAAAAGACACAAGCAGAACAACGATTACATCAGTACTTCTACGAGTTGAAACGAGCTAGCGACACTCTCTTTAAGGTTCTCAGTAAACAAGAAGTACGATTGAGAAAATTTGAGGAAGAGAACTTAAAACGGTCTGAGCAAGATTCAGTCGATGATGAAGTCTTGACATCTGATGAATAAGGAGATATTGCCGCTAAAATACATTTTGAGAGGAAAGATTATCCGTCATTGTAAACTATATTTGAATATAGATATCAATTAACTACAGCTTGTTATCACAATGGATTCAGACAAATCAACGAAGAAATCAAAACTTAAAGTAGATATGGAGACATGGAAACATCTTTATTTCTAAAAAAATTAAAAATCTCTAGTTGAAAATACTGCAATTCTTTTGTAAACTGAATCTTAAAAAGTTTACTCTAATACTGTAAGACTTGTTTGGGCGGAAGAAATGGTTACCAGAGATATTGTATCAAAAAGGCATAGCAATAACTCAATTCACTACAATGTACATGTTTCCAGAAAAGCTGAATATTTGAGCAAATAGCATATTTCCCACAACTAATTCTCAGTTGAAATGTCATGTTTATAAAAAAATTATGACATTAGTCTCCCTTTCATTCTAATAGCCAAATTTCTATCACACTTGTCTGTATCAATATAGTGCCATTTGGTCAGTTCTTGCATGGCCAAATCCAGTGACCATTCCAATGAAAGCAATCAAGATGTAATAATTCTGTGACATTGTTTTTCCCATACAAGGTAGTTGTCTCTTTTTTGAGATTCTGGAAGCTATTAAGTATTTCTGAAATGTGGTGTTTTTAATTTATTAAGAAATAATGTCCTTTGTTTGATTTTAAAATTCCTGAAGTGTGAACTTTCAAACCAAAAAAAAACTTTGCATCATTTCCAGACCTGTGTCAATTATTACCTAATTATCTCTCAACATGAACAACCATAATTTATGTTGCCTTCATTAATCAACTTGCTTCTGATAATGAAAGGGTTTAAATAATGATGATTGTACTGGAAAACTTAAATTTAAATGTTAATAATGGCATTTAGCAGATTAAATCTTTCATTTCCATTTGTCGTGAGTACTGGCTATGTAATTACTATAATACACTTAAGAAGAGAGATGCAGTTGATGATTCCCTCGGCTGCTAAATAGCATAAGATGAAATACAAACAAATTAACTTGGTAATACGTTTCATTTAACGAATGTAACTATTTTTTGCTTAAGTCACACGAGTATAGTTTAAAGATAGTTTAATTGATAATGTGCGATCTAGGGCCCAGTTACATTCAAAATCTCCGTCTGGCTTCGTTAATGAAATATCCTTTTGAAAACAAGTTGCAAACTTACCATTTTGAACTAAAATAAGGCTGTTACTTTGGAATATCAGCTTAAAAACCAGAAAAAAAATTGTACACTGAAATGTTTCCATGTACCTGGGAAATTAATCAGTTCAACTAATTAAATTTCACATTACTAAGAGAACCTTGAAAGTAAAAATTATTGACAACATTGGGTAAAACATTGGGCAAACGTTGGACTGGGCATTGGACCCTGAAGTGCCCAATCTCTCCACACTTGTGACAAGGAACTAAAAGAAAAATAACGCTTATTGGTTTCAGATTATTCCCAAGCAGTTAACATGGTGTACCAGTCTATAAGAAGAGGGACTGAAGGACTTTCATCCTTAATTTATATCCACTTATCGAGACAGGAATTTATCTTACAAAGTCTGTCAAATATCCCCCCTCTCCCCCGATTTTCTCATCTCACACCTTATTTCACACCTTATCTCATCCAGCCTTCTTTTATTGGCATCCCCTTCAAGTTATTTTATTGCCCTGAATCCCCTTCATTTCCAGTCAGTTTTTTGGAAATGAAATTATTTATTACCATCGTTCCTATAGTTTATGCCTAAATTATCAAGGTGAGTGATTTGTTTTGTAAAAAAGGAAGGTTGACATGGGCAAAACTAACAAGCAGCAAGAGTTTTAAAGGACTACTCTAATTCAGGTGGAAAAATCATAACAAACAATTATTTCATAACTGGTTGTTAAATGAATAAGTTTATAAATATCATGTTTTAATGTTTTGGGAAGCTGAACCTACACAAGGGTAAAGAAACACCCTGTTGATAAACTGTTACTGTATTTGGAATAACATATTGGTACCATAGGTTTTAATATAAAAAAACAGTGATTTAAAATATACTTACGCCTTGGCAGTAACTGCCGTAAGTCAGTCCTGTTTACCCGCGAGCCACTTTTGGCGCCTCTTCTCGTTGAATCCATCCGACCTAGTCCCCTACCCCTTGTCCCCTGCTTTCTAGTTCCTGCATTCTGTACTTGTCTTTGACCACTGGTTGCTGCCTTCTGATGTTACAGTTCTGATTCGTTCTTGTCCTGTTGGCTGCACCAGTCCTTCTCCTCCTTCTTCTAGATATGGCCCTCTTTTCAGCTGTCCTGACAGCTTCCACTAGATTTTTCATCTCCCACTCACTGTGTCTCCTTTCCAATTCTTCATCTTTAACAAGAGAATGTGAATTTTATTTATTTTAATTTTTTCTTTTCCTCGACAACTAGGAGGTTGTGAGGAGAGGGACTCATGGGCAGTTACCCCTGAAATTGATTTAAAAAAATAAAAACTTTTAATCTAACTGGCCCCCCTCGACCATAGATCTGCCACTGGAATTAATGTTGCCAAGGACTTTTTCTGGTTTTATGCTTATAATTTTTATATCATTAAACTGGATTTTAAAATCATATCTTGCTGACTGCATAACTTATAATTATTAAATTTCATACAGTTAAAAAAAAGTTAACTGGGTCATCGGCGAACGATAAAGCGTTTTGAAGGCCAAACTGCAAACGGCATTCCCAGCGAAAGATTGTGCTAATAAAGGCACACTTATTTCACAAGTAACAAGGGAAAATTCGAGAAACGAGGAGAGTCACTATCAGAAAATATGATTGTGTTAAAATGATTGAGTGCTGGCCTGTTGAGCGGGAAGCCGCTGGCTCAAACCCCTGCTCGGCCAACTTCTTCTTTGCCGTCAGGATCAGTCTGCCATCTATATTCTTAGTATCCAAGCTATTTGTACTGATCCAGGTCTACAAGAGATCCGGCACCACTCAATGGTTTGTCGCTGTGGTCTTGCTTCTCTTTAATATCTTTAAAAACCTCAATTAAGTTTTTTCTTTCTTTGCTGTACTGAAAATAGACGAAAGGACAGACAAACGAAAGAAGAAAGGTCGGTATCGTTAATGTTCCAGTTCTTTCCTTTGAATCTTTTGTTGCTTCCCTGATGTGTAACTTTAAGCAGTGTTCATTCGTGTGCTGTATCCAAACCTTTTTTTCTCTTCATTATGGTCAGCTCAAACTCCGATGAATAATCCAGTCCAGACGAGTCACTCAATGAAAAACGGTTCCTTTAGGAGCCAAAAAAATATACTTAAAGTCCTTAACTAATTCACTAACTTAAAAGCAATTACCTTTTGGGGGATTTGGATTTTGTTTTTCCTTGGTTTTGTGCAGTGTCACTGGAAACTATGTTATAGAAAATTAAAATGACTTGCACCAACTTGAAGAACCACTTTTTGCCAATGCAGATCAATATGTCAATTTTTGCGAAATTTACCTGGCTGTTATTTGCAAGTGGTTTAATTCCACATGTGCGGCATGTTAAACCAAATTACTTCCTTGATTTTTCCATCACCTACAAATAAACAGTGCAAATGCATGCCATTTGTTCAAATTCGGCTGATTTCCCACGTACAGGCTTGAACTTTGCTTTTGGTGTGGAAAACGTTGCTCTGTATTTGTGTTGATGTAATGAAGATATGGCTCCGCAAAGGCACGACATTTTACAGAAGTTGTATGGTGGGAGGGGTGCAAGTTTGTAGTCGCAAAATTTTTCTTCACCTTACAATGCACCGGTACATAAAAACCATCAAACATCATTGCTTCATGCTATTTTAATTTAAGAACATAAACGTATAATATAACAAAACTAAGTGTATTTAACTTTTAGAAATGAAGTTCACAAATAAAATGTGCGTTAGAACATTAAAGGGTAATTGTTTTTTAGTACGTACTAAAATGTTGTAAATACAAAATTAGTCTTCACAAAAAACGCAGACTGTTAAAAAATGACCGATTAAAAAGAAATGAGCTCTCCAAATACATTTATACAAACATTAAAATTTTAAATAAGTCATTTTTTAGTGTTTACAAAATTAATGTGTTTAAAAATGGTGTTTTAAGTATTTACACCTTAGTTTACAAAATGTCTGTTTGAAAAGTTTTATCACAAATAGCGAAAGTAGGATAGCAAATTGACTAGCATGACCAAACAAAATCTTTATTCAAACAGTAGCCTCCTCCAGGCGTCCAAGTTGCAAAGAAAGTGACAACTCTTTTAAAGAGAATTTTTCGTCAGGCTGGAAGAAATTGAAAGTAGTGAGGGCCGGAGAAAAAATGAACTATGAACTCTTTGCTCTTGACAATCAATCTCAGGGACCCCTGCAATAGGCTATTGCTAACAAAACAAACCAAGACAAACGATCGTTTTTTATACAGAAAAGCTATAACAGCCAAAACAACTGACTAGATCGAAACAAACAAAAAAATACACATAAAAACACAATAGCTTAAGAAACAAAACAGGTACGCATTCTAAACAACACCCAACTCAATTTCTTGAACTGGGCCATCATCTAGCCGCCTTGAGGGGAAATATCGACAGGTGCTTTCCTGAACAAGACTGAACTGGCTGTTCATGTGATAATGGTGACAAAGTAAGGCCGGCAATGCTACCCATTCGGGAACGTCCACCGGAGGTTCAAAATTATTCGAATCCCTCACTTCACCCTCTGTGGCCGTATCTGAGACACATTTATGACGACAATACACCAACAAGATAACAGCTGCAAAAAAAATAACGGAAGACCGATAAAAATATACTAAAAAACTCTAAATAGCCCATATTTCTATCGTACTTTGTGGCCTTTTCGTTTTCTCCTTTTTCCTTTTCTTCCCTCTTCTCTTTTCCTTTTCCTTTTATTCTTTTATTTTACTTCTTCTTCTTCTATTTTCCTTTTCTTCTTTATTCTCTTTTTTTTCTTCTTTCTTCTCTTTTCCTTTTCTTCTTTTTTTCTTCAAAACGGCTCTTCTGTTAAGTGGCCGCAGCCAGCTTCATGTCATCGAATAAGTGAATGTATATAAACCACCCATTAACCGGCCAGGAAACCATTTTGGCTTTTTACAAAGCCAGGTGCTCTGTAAAAGTTCGAACTGACTTCGAGCTGAACAATCCAAGAGTGACTCTGCAAGGATGGCGTTACAGTTCAGGTAGAAAAACGAAAATTCTCTGTTGTGTGTTCACGTTCTACATAAAACTAAGTCATTTCACGTTGTTGTTTCGTAGAGGACGGCAAAGAAATGTACCGAAATCTGTATCGCACATGCAGAGTCTTTGCTTTGCTAATTAAACCTTTTGTTTTGTGACGTTCTCTTGAGCCATCGCCGTCGTGTTTGCTTCAGTTACCTAATTTCATAGTGAGGGGGTGGGTGCAAGGGGGTCACTATGCTCGTTCAAATGGCCGGATCAAACGAATAACAGATTTCGTTTAGCAAAGAATGCAGTGTTTAATTTCCGCTTTTCGAGAAACAGTTTGAAATTCGCTTTGTTCTTTTCTTTCCAATACTGGCAACTTGCGAATAGCCCTAATCCTTGTTAATCAGTTTGAATCAATCCAAATGCCTCTATGTGGTTATGGGATAGCACGCCGGATTGTACAAGCTAGGATGTGCAGTGCAAACCTAATTTTTCGTTTAAAATATCTACATCATCATGAAAAGCCTTTTTATTTACGAAACCCACCGGGACAACGGCTGTAGGATACTGTAAACTCGATCATCGGGCTATTATGTCCATATTAAACCAAAACCAACACAAGAATAACAGAACAAAGAAGGAATAGTTTCATTTGCAGAACAAATCGCAAGGAAAATCCCCTGTTTAAACAGACCTTTACAACACACTTCTGCCAGTGTTAATTACAGTCAAAGCTCTCCTAGCGACCACTCCCGTAAGTGACCAGCTCTAGTTAGGACCAGCATTGTGAAACCCAGTTTGACTTGTCACCTAAACTCTGTAATGAAAAGCTCTCGTAAGTGACTGCTCCTGTAAGTGACCACGTCCACTTTTGTGAATTACCAACGGGCTTTTTCCATTGTGTTTAAGTTCTCGTAAGCGACCACTTGGTTATCATATTAATAAAAGCACTCGGTTCTTGTTCAAATTTGGAGTAATACATAACAAAAGTGCTTATGGTTCTTTGGCTTGCACGTTCATGGACCTCTTCTGTGATAGGCAATAAAAAACTATTTAATATTATTACCACAAAACTATTAGTGACCACTAACATACACCAAGCTTTACACTAAAGGTTCTTTTAGGCGACAACTTTCTATAGTTTCATCACATGGTCGCTTACGAGAGCCCATTCTCGTAAGCGACCAGCTCTAGTTGCGACCAGTTTTCTGAATTCCCAAGGTGGTCGCTTACGAGAGCTTTGACTGTACAATAATTATAATTGCATCTTTTTCTCTACAATTTCATATCTTCTCTATTATTCTCCATTGTGGATAGGAGCGAAATCCTGAAACTTTGTTTAGTATCAGAAAAGTTATCTAGTGAATCCAAAGAACTTTAGAAAATTGCTTTTTTTTGTTTTGCAAAAAAAGTGGGGGACCAGGCCCCCCTGGCCCCTCCCCCTGCACGGCCCCTGTAAAGTTTATCTTCATGGGATCACTTCGGAACGCCTTCCCCCAGAGTCTAGCTCAAACATCTTAAGACTTCAATTACCGTAAACACCGGCGTATAAGCCGCACCTTTTTACCCTAAAGCTTTGCTCAAAATCGGGGCTGCGGCTTATCTGCGAGAACATTTGGAAAAAAATCTGTAATTTCCCATGAATCATCCCCAAAACACCAAAATAAAGTCAAAAATGGTACCACGCTATCTTCGAGAACTCGCGTGGTAAATGGCCCACTGTTTCTCCGTTGTTGACAACTTTGATGGCAAATTTGTCAAAGTAATTATCGAACTCCCTTTTATAGGCGAGTTTGTCACCGATGGATGGCTTCCAAATATCCTTGTAAACCTGCATGGAAGCCACCAACAGCTAAAGAAATCGCTAAACTTTGCTTTGCGAATTGAACGAAGCGACAACACTTGTCACCAGTTTTCTCTCTTCTCATCGAATGCCTGGCTACTAAGCCGCGATAAGCAACCGAATGTCCGAACGAACTTACTCACAAATTTTCGGACTTGAATAGCTTTAACTGGAAAAATGCTGGGGAAAAGTTCATCGGAGAAAGCGGTCTTGTGTTCAAGTACGTTTTCGTACCTTTTTGTACTTGTTATAAAGATTAAAATGCGTGTTTGAGTCTTATTCAGACTACAAATTGAATCACCGATCCGTAGTGAAAAGGACATCATTTCAGCCAATATGTTCATTACATGAAATGACTCGGCTATGAATTTTTGACAAAATTTTTCTTTCCAAATTTTGAGCTTCTAAAATCGGGGTGCGGCTTATACGCCGGTGTTTACGGTAAGTGGCAGTTGAAGTTCCACTGTACCCACAAGTTTCCTCTAGTGTGAAAAGTGCAGTAAAAAGTAGGTGTAATATTTCAACTGCTAGCTTTAAAACAAACAGAGAAAAGAACTTACAACGATTTTGTTGCAGCTCTCAAGTTGTAGGTAAGTTCTCATTTAAAATTTGGTTTCAATCGCAGAATTATTCTCCCATGGTAGGCAGTTTGCTCAGCCAGCACTCATGAGACATCTTGTTTCATTGAATATACGTTTCATGGCTTACCACAAAGCCACTTTTTTGACGAAATTTGCAACAAAAACCACGACAATCCTTTTTTTCTGTCGCAAGATGTACTGTGACAGTTGTGGCTCACAGTCCACGTGGCTTGCTTTTGAGAAGGAACAAAGGGAAAATACTGCAAATTTAGCCCACCGATTGCATTGAAAAAACCTCAAGGAGTATAAGTAGCTCGTGTCGATTCGCCAATCCTAGAGGCGTGAAGCCATTTCAGTAATGCTTCAAGCGTTTTGCAGAAAGCATCAGGCAACGAAAACAGTGTTGTCGTTGCCTGATGTTTTCTGCAAAAGAGGTCCTGTATTTTTGTAGATCAACCGAGGATCATGTGTCTGAATGTTTAGACACAATTCCTAACCAAGCAGAGTCACAAACTTGTTCATGTGCAACACGCTTGGTATTAAAGTTAAAAGCAACTTACTTACTTGATCCCAGCTCCTTGCTCAGTGCTGCAACAGAATGCTTGGTTCTCTTGGACCTCTTTCAAAACAACTCCTGGTGTTAACTCAGTATTGCTTCTGTGTTTGTGAACCCCTTGGGTGTGAATGGCGCATGTGAATAACCGGAAGTCAGAAATTCTCACAAGATTTTGACATAAAGTCTTCAGTGCTGCTAAAAGAAGCCTTTTAACAATTTCTGTCTTTACGTAGAAATGCCAAACAAATCAAAGAAATATTTTTAGATGCATGGAACACATATGACATAGCGATTTAACTCGATATTAAAGTCCATGCAGGTCGAGGGCGCCACATCAGCACATATAGTGCTGGAAGTTCTCCTTCTTTCCTTTCCTGCCAGAGTACTCAAGAGCTAGAGGCACTTAGTTTCACTATGTTGTCATCGCACATAGTCAAAATATTTAGAAATAGTGCCGTATTTCCTCTAGTTAGCCCCCTCAGACTGGGGCCTATATAGAGGAAACATGGTAGCATGCCAATATGAAATCAGACCTGAAAGAAGCATGGTGCTTATACTTATGTTAGTTTTGTTTTCGCGTAAAAGAACTGAATTTTTGCAAGTGGCTTTCAATTAAACCAAAAAACATTTCTCTGGGTTTTTTTTCGGGCACTCGAGAAAAACGAGGCCAAAAAGATGAGGCGGCTTCCTTTTCAAAAAACAGAAACAAAAG
The DNA here is from genome assembly GCA_964017195.1 of Siderastrea radians. Taxonomy (NCBI): domain Eukaryota; kingdom Metazoa; phylum Cnidaria; class Anthozoa; order Scleractinia; family Rhizangiidae; genus Siderastrea; species Siderastrea radians. Next base: position 33,311,589 of record OZ024888.1, read on the forward strand.
AAATGCCTAAATCCTCTGTCTTTGTAAAACAATAAACGCAATGAAGCAGCACAAAAGACGCTTCGTTAGTAGAAATCTGCTATGTATATTTTAAAATTAACATAAAATTGTGTCGATCCGTTGGTGGTGTAAGACGAAGGCGAAATAACCTCCCCTGGGGTGCCTAGATCGCTTCGCGACGTCGGTTCGAGTCTCGATACCGTCTTAAAATTTAAAAAAAAAGCTTAAAAGAGCTGTGAATTCAAGTCCCATAAAGAAAAGCAAAGAGGATCATCTAAAAGGGCAAAATAGCTGCACATCAGACAAAGTATGGAAACTAGTAAGAAGGCAACTCTCAACTCTCCAGAAATAAAAGAAAATGAAAGAGCCTCTAACTTAACCATCTTTCACAAAGTAAAGGATTGGTTACATGAATAAACTGAAAAAGGATGGAGTAAGACGACTTGGAAAGCTTGAAAAACTACGGCAAGGAAACGAAGAACTATTGGAGCCTGCGGTTATATCCACACAATCAAAAAAATCAATTTGTTTTATTTAGTTTAGTCTAATCATAATCTTTCACGATCTGTCAAAAGTCAATGATTATTGCTTGATTGTTATCATTTTCGTGTTCTTCAGTTGATGATTGTAAATTGTTAGATATCATGTATATAAGAATAAAATATCCTATCAGTTTTGTTATATTTTCTTGTCTTTTTCCAGAAATGGGAGAACTTTACTGCAATGAGTAAAGTTTGACAGAAGCGGGTAAACTTTACTGAAAGGAGGTGAAAATCTTTAGTTTACTAGAGCTACCCAAGCTTCAAACAACTTACAGCTTTGGGGTCTTAGATTTAGGTCTTAGGTTTTGGCCTAAGGTCTTAATTTTCGGGGTTGTTACTTGATACCGTTTTCCGTTTTTTACTGCCGAAGAACACATATCCGCGAGAATTTGCTCCTTGCATTAAAGGCTCGAAATGCAAATAAATCGGTAATTCATAAAAAGAAATAAAACTCGGCTAAAAAATTCCGATGGTGCTACTGAAACAACATAAATTGTCACAACTTAACTTTTTTTATATGTGTGTGTGTGTAAATCCCTCCTCAGTGTTCCCCTTGGTGATGATACAACCTAGCCGTGGGTTGATTTTTAACATGACCTCTCTTTGCAAACGTTAAAAATGTGTTAAAATGTTGATGTTAGCAGCAACTTCTACAATGTAGTTTTTATGTGGAAAAAAGAAGACTGAATTACCATTACTGACATCAAATTTTAATCAAAAAACTTTCATTAACAGAAACTGAAAAAGCACACTGAAATTTTGTCACATCTGAGTACAGTCAACTCTCTTAAGACGGACAACCCCGTATCAATCTATGCCTATTGTTATGGTTAGGATTTTAAATAATAATGCAGCTTTTGTTTCTCTTTTTACATTACAATACCGGACTCTTCACTGCGATGCGATGTTGAAATGGCGTTCGGCTTTTAATCGGGTCCAATCGGTAAATTGTCGGTGACAACATTTATGCACCCAACGGCGGTCTGGTGGGGAAAAAGTTTACCTAGGACAGGAGCCGACATGGGGTGGGTGAGTCACCGGGCCGGCTGCACTCATAAGCTCATGCAGTGAAGATGTCATCGATTGGGCGCAAAAGAAAAACCTCATACTTTATGCTCAGGCAATCGCTTCATCGGCACTGTAAGCAGTTAGCGTTTTAGCAGACTAGCTAACACGGATTCTTTTCGTTTTTTTCAGTACAAAATGACTTTACACCGTAGGGACATCAAATGTATAAGCAAAACCCCCCTTGGAAATTTTTAACCATACAGTTCCTGCAGTTTGGCTTATTTGGTAAAGCAAAGCCAGCACGCCTGAAAAGTTCATTTGCTTCAGTGTTGATTTGCTGAGTGCATTAGATTTAATATTGGGAGAAACACACTTGTCGGCAAGCGTTGGTAATCAAAAGATTGAATATTCAAAGTTCGCAACTTTTTCCGTTTCAGTTATTTTAATGTTCTGCTACCTCACAGGAATAACAATAAACATGAAATTTGTAGCGCGTAATCTTTACCGACAAAATTACAAACATATCACGATACGATTTGTTTTTCATGCACTAAGCAATGAAAAGACTACCATGAATGAAAGGCAAACAGAGTCCGTTATAAACTTTATTACATCCGGCAAGACAAAACGAGAAAGATAGCAAAATTGAAAGCACTGAAAAACTTCATACTTTATGCTCGCATAATTGCTTCATCGGCATTGTAAACAGAAAGCGTTTTTGGGTTCCTTTCGTTTTTTCAGCACAAAATGACTACACCGTAGGGACATCAAATGTATAAGCAAAACTCCTCTTGGATATTTATAACCATGCAGTTCCAGCGGTTTGGCGTATTTGGTAAAGCTAAGGTGACATGCCTCAAAAGTTCATTTGCTTCAATGTTGATTAGACTACGAGCAGTTTCTCTTTCCACTCAGGGACAGGCGAGCAAGCATGAATTGTTATGTGATGCGCGCAAAAATCGCGTGCCGTGTACACTCGTGTATCAAAGTGGTGGGCGATTTTCGCGTGCGTCACGTAACAATTCGCACTCGCTCACCTCTTCGTTTTGCTCAACTGTCCCTGAGCGGAAAGAGAGACTGCTCATAGTCTAATGTTGATTTGCTGAGTGCATTAGAACAACACACTTGTCGGCAAGCATCGCCCGGTAATCAAACGATTGAATTATTTCGCAACTTTTTTCCGTTTCAGTGATTTTTATGTTCTGCTAACTCGCCAGAATAACAATAAACCTGAAATTCGTAGCGGATAATCTTACAGACAAAATTGCAAACATATTGCAACACGATTTTGTTTTTCATGCGTTAAGCAAACAATAAAAAGGCTAACAGAGTCCTTTACAAATTTTATTACATCCGACAAGACAAAAAGATACCAACATTGAAAGCACTGAAGAAGTGTCAGAATGCAGAAGGAAACTATAAAATTTTTGAAACAGCAAAATTTACAACGGATTTGTGAATCAGAAAGCAAATAAAAGACAATCAAATACAACTGAACAAAATTAAAAAAACTTTGGCAAAGTCACTGCTCAGGAACTGGGGGAAGTGGTCTGAGACATTGTCTTAGTGGTATGGTTTCTGGATCTCTCCTCAAATTCCTGTTTCCTTGCTTTCCCCTGATCCTGAGCCAACAGTAACATATAAACACTATAAAGGGCAACAAAACAAAAAAACAAACCAAGGCGGGATAAACAAAATGCAAAGAAAAACAAATTTAGTCACAAATTTCCCGAGGAATAAAAGAAATTGTGGACTTTGACGGTCGGCGTCCCTGACTATGGTCCGAGGTGAAAATGTGGTGGACTACAGTGAAGGTGACATCTGAATGGAGGTTGTTCTGGCTGTTGAGGATGTGGCTGATGTTGGAAAGACTGATGTTGGTGAAGATGCTGGTGTTGAGGACAGTACTGTGGCTGATGTTGGCGAGGGAGGCTTGATGCAGAGTGATGGATGCTGTGGAAATTGGCTGCAATTAAGATGTTTTGGCCAGGGCAGTTTGATCATGGTGAAGTACTTAAAACAGCGTGAAAAGACATCTTGGCAAACAGAACGGCAGGGCAAAAGAGGGGGAATTTCGACGTGGCTGGTGCAAAACGGAAGATGAGAAACGCAAACAAAAAAAGGCTGAGTTGACAACAGTTGATGTGAATAAGTGGAGTAAAATCTTCTAGCCACTTGTTTTTCTGTTCCTTCTCGCTGAATGGCGAATGTATTCCCTGCTTTTGCCTAGGGCATCTCGGCACAGTGGCACTTCCACTTTGCTGCATTGTGGTTTCGGCAGGACCGGCTCCGTGAAGCAAGCCAAGAAACAAACGACAAACAAGGTTTTAAAGGCACACATTGTGGCTCTCAGTCTTACTGATCAGATGTGACTGGGGCTTAATGCTTCAAATTTCTGCTAAAACCAAGTTGTTTCTGTTTCGCACCTTTTATTAGCCAATAAAAACCTGAGAGCTCCAACAGAGAAACCAAGAAACAAGGATCTATTCTTTGCAAAGAAATGATCTTTGTGCCTCGTTTGCTTAATTGCCTGATAAAAAATGCATGGAATCTAAAGTCGTGTGCTTTTCCCTCGCGCATGATCTCCTTCAATGGTTGAATAACTGAAACCAATGTGTTTTCCTCTGGCTGGTTATGTCTTCTGACACGTATTTAATAAGTACAAAGAGCCACAGAAAAGATCTAAATAAATTCTTTTCAATCGTCATCCACTGAGTTAGAAAAAAAACAATGGAAGTTTTGGCATGGAATTTCTTGCGCAAACCGGCATATTTCGCTTTAAAAACCACTCAGTGCTGCACTCCAGAACAAAGTATCCTGCATGCGTAATTTTCAGAATGCAAAAAAAACGGTCTTTGTCCTTTGTTTGCTTAATTCCTAATTAAATTACAAATCAATCCCTCATGCAGTCCTGCTGTAAGCCGGACACCTCTCGAAGGCGGAAATGGCTAGCTGGTCCCAGCCCGGCAGAATTTCACTTGTTTTTCTGTATTTGAATTTTCTCTAAGGCGGACACCTCTCTAAGACGGACAGCTAGAGATGGTCGAAGAACTTCATACTTGATGCTCGCATAATTGCTTCATCGGCATTGTAAACAGAAAGCGTTTTTGTGTTCTTTTCGTTTTTTCAGCACAAAATGACTTTACACCATAGGGACATCGAATGTATAAGCAAAACCCCTCTTGGATATTTTTAACCATACAGGCGGGCGAGCGCAAATTGTTACGTGACGCGCGCGAAAATCGCGTGCCGCGTACACTTGTGTATCAAAGCGGTGGGCGATTTTCGCGTGCGTCACCTAACAATTCACGCTCGCTCACCTGTTCGTTTCGCTCAACTGTCCCTGAGCGGAAAGAGAGACTGCTCATAGTCTAATGTTGATTTGCTGAGTGCATTCGAACAACACACTTGTCGACAAGCGTCGCCCGGTAATCAAAAGATTGAATTATTTCGCAACTTTTTTCCGTTCAGTGATTTTTATGCTCTGCTAACTCGCCGGAATAACAATAAACCTGAAATTCAAAAATCTATTCTTGGTGTCTTTGCCTCTCGAATTTTAGCTTCCCATTTCTTTTGTTGGCAAATGTATTCTTCTAACTCCAGCTCCAAGCTATCAACGTCAGAGTCTTGAGAGGTCGCAAAATTTTATGCTAATTAAGATCCGGTATCCAAACCACCGTCACGGTAGTGATTTCCTTTGTTTTCTCTTCATGAATTATTAATGAATTTGAGAAGTAATTCTTAAAAGTTGACTTCTCCTACTCTTCTGACTGACAACAGAATACGGGATAAACGAAAGTAAGGTAACAACTGTAACGTTTAACTCTTTATTGCATTTTGCACTGTACGGTGTAAAGTGAGTGGGCATAACGATTAAGCTAAATTTTAAAAAAACTATCAAAACGTACAAACGAACAAAAAATATCTAAAACTTTCATCTGTTTCGATTGTTTTGTTGTGTCATATTGCAATAGACACGCTTTTCTCTGCGAATTCCGCCTGTCTTTATCAACTTCAGAAACTTCAAAAATGACATTGTGCCATAAGTTAACTCTTCTCTTGTGTTTAGTTACCTTTTTTTGCCTTAGTATTAAACATTAGAATTTGTGTGACTTTATTTTCATTAAAAATCCCGGTTTCAGAAGGTCCAACAGGTACCTATTTCGGCTTATTACTTTTGAATGAAGTTGTGTTTTCTCGGGCTGTCTAATCGAGCGTTCGGCAATCGAACACAGTCGAACACTAGTCATTTGATTGTGTTTGGTAATCGACCATAATCGAACTCACAAAACACAAACGAACACAAAACACAATCGAACGTTCGATTATCAAACTGTCGGCAATTGAAGAGATGGCATGGAGTCTGAAGAAAATCTAACTGGATTCGGTGCGATTGCGAACATCATCATCATTATCATCCATAAAGAGGGGAGATGTTATATCCAGCGTCATAATCTATGATGCTGTGAGGATAAACTAGCGTATGCGTGTTTTAGAGATCGAGCTACATATTTGAATGGTCTTAACAGTCCATACAACTGCTTTCCATGGAACAGAAGACTAAACACTAAAATGTTACGGTAAGACGTTTTTTAATCTTAAGACCGGTTCTGAGGTAAGACGGCACTTTGAATCTTAATTTAAGATGTTTTATCTCATGTTAAGATGCAAAATTCTCTTAACTTTAAGGCGTCTAGTCTTAAAATAAAGACGAAAATGTATCTCAGCTCAGAACTCTGATTTTAAGATGCCACCATCTTAATTTAAGAATGAAGGCATCTTCATAAGAAGAGACCGTTATTTATTTCAAATACGTTATTGCCACACAACACATTTCAACCAAAAACACTTTATCACACCATTACATTATTATTATATTAACCAAAATACACGGAAATAAAGATAACAGGGAAAGTTTATCGCTTTATCTTTGTCCTTTGCCGGTAGACCTACTGTAACAGATCAATGCGATGTTCTTGAATGTTTTAGTCTCGCACAGCAAACCCTGACAAAAATCTGCGTCATTTATGGTTGAATATGTCTCAGTCGTCATGAGCTTAACGTCTCTCCAACACTAATCTTCATGCTCTGCCCATGTCAGAGTTATCCATTGCTTGCCGGTCATGTTTGCCAACAGTTCAGTGCTACTAAGTCTTCTTCACTTTGATGCAATTATTCCCTTTGAATCCACAAGGTTTTTTAACAGAACTCCACTCCACTTTTTGTCAACCCAGACCTTTTTAATGTTTCGAATAATATAATCGAAGGACCAAAACCTGTGTAGCTATAAACAGTGCTCAGAATGGATCACAGGTTCAAGTCATGTCTCGACTGTTATACATAGTGAAGCCGAAAACCGAGGTGTTTCCTCTGCAGTCCACGCATTATGCAGTGGACTGAAATGAGCCAATCACAAGAGGGCTGCAAAATTTGGATCCTTTTTAGTTGAAAGCTTTCATAAATCTGCTTAAGACGGACCAATCTAACTTAAGATGCTGGTATCATAACAATGTCTGGATCATCTTAAAAATAACTTCAGAGGAATGACCCTCTTAAAATAAGTCCGTGAACGTCTTAAGACAACACAGTTAAGATCTTGTCATCTTGAATTACGATTCAACAGTCTTAGGAAAGAAACAAAATCTCTCAACCAAGGCCTACGCGTCTTCCATTAAGGTCAATTAACAACTTATTTGAAGACGAATTTGTATTTTACGAATAACTAAGATTGAGGTGGTCTCATATTAAGATGCCGCCATCTAAAAATGAGAGGAATTTTTTCTTAATTTGATATGGTATTTTTCTTATACAAGAAAGAGGATAAGATGTAACTGTGAGATTTTAGTTTTATGGAGTAGGCACCACGGCAACTAAATTACTGCTAAACTATTTACTGTGGCAATTTAATTTTGCGATCTGATGAACATTCACAAAAATCGCGAATTAAGTTGCCGCAAATAAAAGTAGCGGGTATACTGATACCTCTCGTGCAAAAAAATTTTCTTCACAGGAAAAATAGCAGTGTAATCAGAGTGTATCAAGTTTAGATTACTTTCGGGTTGCTGCACTGTTATTTAAGTGAGGTTTAGATGGTGGTTGTTAACTGTGAATTATAGTGTCAAGAATACACAAATCACAGACTAGACAAAAAGAACTTTAAAGAGTTGAAGTAAGACTTCGTTTAATTAACTGGCTCTATAAATTTCGCAGTCAAATTTAATAATGTGGCTGGCTGAACACAGTTTGTGTGTGCCCGGGAATTCAATAGAACCCCGCTAACTCGCACTCCCAAAGGAAACAAAAAACAGTTCGAGATAGCCGGGGTTCCAGATAACCGATAGTAAATCACTAAGAAAAACTTCAAGGGAAATAATAAATTATTTTGTGTTTGAGTTAGCAGGGAGTTCGAGTTAACCGAGTTCGAGTTAGCGAGGTTGTGATTTGCAGCTGCTGACATGAGAAGAACACGGGAAAAAAAGAATTAAACATGCCAAAGGAATTCAACTCTCATTCTGTGGGAATCAGATAGGACAAGCATACCCTGCGAGCAGTTGGTTTCTCCTACATTTGTAGTGTAGCATGCGGCATAGGAGAAACTACTATTCGCAGTGTTGTTTATAACAACCGGCCACACTAAGTTCAACTGAAACTAGAAAAACATTACTGAACTTCGTTAAATTAAAAAATAAAGACTAAATATCAAATGAGCAATTAAAAAAGGTCGGAAACTGCGTTAAGTGTCGTTGAGTTAGTGTTTTGATAAATGTGCATGTCTTTGTTTTTGGCTGGAAGAGGTGGTGGAGGTGGCTGTGTTGTTGGCGGCGGAAGATGAGATGATAAATTAACTGAAGATGTATGAACTGAATAATGTACTGAGTCGTCATTTGGCGCTGGTGGTGGAGTTTGTGGGCAAATACGATGACGATGGTAGATCAAAATAAGAAGTGAAAATAAAAGGAACCAGACCACAGTTAATGAAGAAACAAGTATGATGCAGTGAGAAGGTGAAGATGGTGAATGTGTTGTCTTGGATGCTGTGACGTTTGTGAAGGTTGAAGGTGTACTTGATTGTGTTGAGGATGATGAGGATGTTTTCCTGGGTGAAGTGAACTTTTTGAGGGTTGGCGTTGAGGATGGCGATGGTGACTGGGGTGATAAACACAGTTGTGGTGATGCAGGAAGATGAGAGCAGTTAAGATGCCAATCGGCCCAATTCCTTCCCAGAATTAAAGTAGAGGTTTAAGCGCTCCTTTTCCATAAGATTCCAACTCGAATACGTCCCCATAGCGCACACCACAAAGCTTTGAATCCAGCTTAACCCGCCTTCATGGTTTTCGAAACATGCTACCATGAGACGCCATGGACACATTAGAGGCCCGAACAGAATGTTGGGCCAAAAAAACTACCCCGACCGGGGGACGGACCGAAGAATTGTCACCACGATCAGAACAAAGTGCCCTTGGCGGCCTTGACAAAAATATCCTTAGGGGACTGTGGAGACAAGTAGATTTCGTGCTGACAATTCTTCAGTCCGTCCCGCGGTCGGGGTAGTTTTTTTGGCCCGACATTCTGTTCGGGCCTCTAATGTGTCCATGGCGTCTCATGGTAGCATGTTTCGAAAACCATGAAGGCGAGTTAAGCTGGATTCGAAACTTTGTGGTGTGCGCTATGGGGACGTATTCGAGTTGGAATCTTACGGAAAAGGAGCGCTTAAACCTCTACTTTAATTCTGAGAAGGAATTGGGCCAATTGGCGTGCTTTCGACGAGATTTTTTCAGTTCGAGCAGCGGGCAGTCCGGAATCGAGTGTTGAGCCTTTACTTTTTCTTAGCAGTGGAACCCAAAATGGCATAACTCGCTTAAAACGCCTTGGATTGGCCTGAGAAGCGAGATAACAACAGACATAACGACAAGAGATTGAGGTAAGTTGAGTTTATTGTCAAAATATCATTATTTTTAGCTATAAATTCGAAAGCGTTTTCTCCCATACAAACCTTTATAAATACGAACTGTTGTACCACAACACCTCCATATGCCACCAGACGAGAGTCACGTTTTGCGTATTTCAAAAGAGTATTATGTTAATTATTTCAACTCCTGTCATTGTGAGCTTGGGCCGCCTGTGGATTTTGGCGTTATCGTAGTTGTCGGAAATAAACAATTTTGTTTGGCTTTCTTTTCCCTTGCTTGAAGCTTTTAAGGCATCCAATTTCTCGCAAAATACTGTTTCATCTGCACACGTGGCCATTTTGAAATCAACGTTTGAGAACAGAAGTCCATGCACTAGGTAACTGTGCAGGTATGAATAAATTAAAGTTTTGGCCAAGGGAGTCTGGGACCAATAACTAATTACTAGAAGAAATGTGCGGGGCTTTGCAACGATTGCTTGCGTGGTCAAGTGGAGATGAAGGACTACTGAGCGAGAGGTCTCGAGTTCGAATACTGGTAAGTGCATTAAAAATCAAGAAATCAAAGTCAAGAAATCAAGAAATCTTAATACTTGATAATTGTATGTGGGAGTGGTGGGGTCACATGTGGCCAAGGGGGAGGGTACTGAGGATATCAGTGGTAGGGGCTGGGTAGGATGTGGGAGGTAGGGGCTGGGTAGGATGTGGGAGATAGGAGGGAAGGTAAAGAGAAGGACAAGAGAAAAGTCGATTATTATGTTTTTTCTTTATTCTTTTTCAGAACCCCTCAAAAATGCCATGCCCCAATTTTTTTTACTACACCCCTAAAAAAGGAGAAGCTCTTTTTCAGACAGTTGATAGGAAAAAATTACCTAGGTTAAAAAAAAAACCTAGGTTAAAATAACATTTACCTTGGTTGAAAAACATTACCTTAAGTTAAATTTGATGTGTAACATATCTATAAATCTTTTTTTGACCGCAAAAACATTTTTTTTAATTGGGACGAAAAAAAACTTGTCTGTGCATGGCCTAAAACTGCCATAGACCAGGATGCACTGTGCAAAAAAAATGAATTCAAAATTGTTTATTCTACATGAGTTACAAAAATAAGGTAATTAAGATAAGTTACAATATATACAACAACAAAAAATACGAAAGAGATATGGAAACAAGTACACAAAGTCATTTGGGTAGTCCAATGATTTCCCTCAGTAGCAGCGTGAAAGCAAAAAAAGTAGCAATAAAAATAAGAAAACAAATAACAAAATTGTGTACATGAAAGACGAACTTTTAACATTTTTAGCAAAAATGTACATTTAAATCATACAGTTTGCCAGTACTGAAAGGTGAGGTGGTCGGCTGCAGAGGGTCGGGTTGAGCGATGCACTGAAGAAGATAGCGGTGGCTTAATACACGGTGCTGGTTCCAAAGGGAAGTTACAGCAGTTGAGGTATAATGGCCAGGCAATGTCAAAGCGACGAAAAGTTAAAGTAAACTTGGTGTCAAACGCAATGGCAAGGAACAATTGGAGTTGCACAAAATGGAAGGTGTGCCAGGCAAACAAAAAAGAACGTGCATGAGAGCGGTTCGTGGCAATTAATGTTTGTGATGTCTCATCTCCTGGGTTATTATTTCAGAGTCCTAGGCCTGTGTAGTGAACAAAAGATACTTTTCAGAGTGGAACTTCCATGTTTTGACAGTGTCTTCCTTTTTTCCTTTATGCTGTGCTCCACAATTCAATCTTCCTCAATTCAACATTGTACTGTCTGTGATTACATCAACCAGGTCTTCTTCATCTTCACGATAATATCATTGTAGCACTGGAGTCCATTTGTTTCTTGATCAAATTAAGGGTAGTGGGTTTTTGTCCTTTGGTCTGCATAATGTACGCAGGCAGTGAATGTTGTGGGTGACTGATTTTCTTTTTGTAATTTTCTTTTCTATTTTTTCTTCAAAAATTAGATGCTAGGACCTATTTAGATATCAACAACGGATTTTCCCTTTTTCTACGGGATCTCTAGATCACTTATTTATTGAAAAGGGTTTGAAAGAAAACTAGGCTGATGTAGAAAGGAAAGGCAATATAGAGACCTGAAGTTGCAGTTACATTCTGTCCGGTAGGTAACCAAGGAAGGAAACTGAAAAAACATAAAAAATAAATGAAAAAGTAAATAAATAAATAAATAAATAAATAAATAACGAGTTAGAGAAAATGAGAAAGAGTTAGAAAAAGAGAAAAAAGTGAACGAATGTAAAGAAAAAAAGCGAAAGAGATAGAGCATTCACGTTGGAGTGTCTGCACGTTAGTTAAGGAGGGAAAGTGGGCAGGGAAGAACAGAAGAGGAAGTACCTAACTGGGAAGGTCAATGCAAATGCTTAATCCTCCCCAGAAAGGAAGCCTTCGTGCTCAGATACCTCCCCGTCCACTTGAACAGCAGGTGGGGCATTCAGGAGCAACTCCAGGGTGCCCAGCTGCTGCTGCCTGACTATGCCCAGCTCCTTCTCTAGGTCTTTTCGCTGCCTCTCCTTTTTCTTAACAGCCATAAACCACAAATAAAAAAGACGAAAAGAAAACTGAAAAACCCAAACCCCAATCTTCCATGGTACGTTGAGATGACTGTAGCTGAAAAAAAAAAGACAAAAAAAGGAACATCACCTCCTTGTGCTGGTGGAGCTCAAACAAGATTTGCAAAACAAACAAGATTTTGCGTAGTGCGAACAGGCCCTTGTGCTCAAAGTAGGTGGACCAATTGCAAATCATGTTCGCATTACACAGCATCCAGTTAATGGATTCCCTGGTACACGCTGTCAATTTTGCGGAAGGTTCATAAATTTCTATATGGTACTTACCGTATGTATAGTGTTACCTCTATGTAGCCCTCCTCCACCTCCTAATAAGTGTTCCGAGGCATAAAATATAAAATAAGCCCCTCCCATTATCAATACCCCCATCTCAACCCCCAACAAATGGTCAAAATCACTGTTTTCATTGGTTGACTAAGATTTTGCTACCGATTTCAAACAAACGTACATATTTACTGAACACATCCCCATTTCAGGCTTTCCAGTGATCAAATAATTAAAAATAATATATGTACAGACTATAATCTAATCAAGTAAGGTAAATTATGACTATAGACAATGCACGCTTAGTTAAAAATCACTATAAAAAATGACAAGACGATTGGAGTAGAACTTTGTTAAAACTTTATCTGTCATATAATGCATGAAAGAGTGTGTTGATGGAGAAAATATGGTAAACGCAGAAATGTGCCTTGCAAATAAATTCAGGCTGGGGACATTGAAAGGGCATTCTACTCCCTCTCCTCCTTTCACTGCGTCATTGTTTGTCCCGTTTCCCACTAACAAAGTCTAGAGTGTGAACACAATGATAAATAAGAGTCCTCAAAGTCATAGCCATCGGACAGCCTCCGATTTTTCTCTTGCGTCCCCTGCAATATATGGGAACGAATTGCTTCTGGAAGAAAAGGAAAGGAACAAATCATCAACAACATACTTTGAAGACGGATTGTTTTATCTTTGAACATGAAAATTCCTGAAAGTCTGTAAAGACTTGTAAACATATTGTGTAAGTCTCTGAAGTTACCATGATGAACCAAAACTATCTGAGGAAAAAAAAACTACTGATGAATCAAAATGTAGAAACCCTATGGTCTGACCTCTCGTAACGGACAACCTCCCATAAGCGGCCACCTAGGCTTGACATTTGACTGTGTTTTTTATTTTATTATATTGCCAAAATATCAAGGTAGAAATGGTATTTTACATGTAGCATGACACAAGCAGCACACACTACAAAAATCATATGCTATATATAGTTGTCAGAAAAAATTGTACCACTTGCCTACTTGTCTTTCGTTACCAAGACTAATTTCTTAACACCGTACGTTTGAACTCTTTGTGAAGCCACGGAATGGTCCGGCAACACCACCTAAACGCAATTCCTTTTCTAATTTCTCATTAACCGCAGCTGGATTCTGCGTGGCTGACCGGAGATTATTGCTAGTAGAGGGCGCCTGCAGTCCCACATAATCGAGCAAGAAACCATATAAAAATCCTGCTGTTGGTAGAGGAGGCAGATGCGACAGTGCATGATGTAGTGGCTGTAGAGCGTCCTGAGGAACATTTAGAGGCTGGGTGTGCGGCTCCACATTTAAAGCAATCGTGCTTGAAATTACAGCCAAAACATCTTTCTCCTTGGTGAAATTTCCAGCAAAATCCTTGCAGAAAGGGCTGTTTGGCCTGTTTTGAGACAATGTTCGTTGGGGGCGTCTGGGTTGAATTCCAGTTCATGTGGTGCGCCTGCAACCACAATTCCCAGTGGATTTTATCCCAGGGAAAGTAATTTTTGGCATAAGTAACGGAACTTTTCATCCTAATGACGCCAGTGGGCGTTCTTAGCCGCTAAATCACGTACTGTAGCACTGTACTTCATTAAAGCAGGACTGCTATCAGAAAAGCGTATCACATAAATAGCAACAAATACTTGAAATCCACTGTTCTATTGTGGCTATCCGTTTAGTAGTCTGGACAGGCTCGAGATTGACAATAGGCTGATTTGAAGCAGCGGAAGATTTGACCGTAAAATTATATTTAGGGTCACTGGGAAATGAAGTTAATAAGGTCCCAAGGTCAATGTATTCGTTAGCCCAAATTTTTGCCCAAATTTTTTCGGGAACCCGACTAGCCAAAGGGACTGAAATAAGCTGGTGAACTTTATCTGGCCGATTGCCAGAGTCACAAGGTCCAGATACTATTTCGTCCGATTCAGGGGTAATGGAAGAAGAGTTATGGCCCTCACCGGTGAAATCGTGAACTACTGCTGCAACCGACCCATGTACAGCTGCAGCAGTGTCAGAGGTCGAACTGTCTTCGAGAGGTAAGATCCCAATAGATTTCAGGCTTGCAACCACAGCCGAGGAAATGGCATTTGTCAAGCTTGGCACAAGGTTGCTCAATGCAGCGGACAAAGGGGTGGCACTGTCCATAGCGGCACTGTCCGGGGTACCCTGGGGCGGCACTACAGGCTGGCATACTAATTCACTGGGATGTTGGCAGCCAGATTGGTTGATGGCTTGAACAGGCCCTCTTGACCTGGAACGTTTGGCTGTTGAAGGTCCAGGCGCACTTGCTTGTATGGAGCTTTTAGAACGTTTGTTGCTGGACTTTGTGTGAGTGATGGATGCGCTGCGCGTTCCCCGTGACATCATTTTGAATGGACCTATTTGCGAAAGGGGTGTAGAATGGAATCCAGCTGTGAACGGGTTGCCTTGTGACAGGAACTGGTTTAAAAAATTAGTAAAAGTGTCCAAAAGGAGATACACTGGGATATGGATGTGTTCGATAGACATAGGTAAAATTTAGGTACTTTAGGCCGCAGTACACTTACTGTATTTCTAATAAATGAGGCATAAAAATGAAGTTATCGGAAAAAATAAACAAATAGAAGAAATCGGCAAGATGTTTGGCAAACCCAATAACTGAGATGCCATGTTGAACGTGCATAATAAGCCAGATAGCATAACAGAAAAACCCTATCCTTCAAGACAACACAAACAATAGCAATAAAACAATAACAGTGTATGGGCCGTAAGTGTCTGCCAGAACTGACAACATTAAATGTGTCAGACTGATTTTAAAATACTCTAGGAAATCTGCCCTAAGGCAACCAGAATTGACCCCCTGTAACTACGATGAGGAGTGTAATTGCCTGCGTTGTTGAGATGGATGCCATCGCGGCGTAAAACTGGTATATTAGGTTCTCTGAGTCCTTTGTGACACCAGAACTCTGCATAAGTTAGCGGTTCAAGAACCACACGGAGATACTTGTTGAGGAGGTAGACGTTGGCATTGTAATGGGGACAATGGGCGGGTAACCTTTTTCTATGGATAACTTGGCACACAATGACAAAGGCTGCACCACATTGATGGTGAAGCAAAGACACCAGATTCTCAATATTTGAGCCTACTGATTCGGGGCGGCTCCCTAACCCACAAAGGTAGTTGGAGCCGATTTTCATACACGAAAAGTACAATTTAAAAGCTAATTGTAGTAGTATTGTCAGCGTAAAATTCTCGCGCTACACTTTCGGTGTCAATCGCAGTGTCTCTTTGGGGATGCGCAAGCACCAGAGAAGAGAGGCGTTGTTAAGAGGGGTTAAGTTGTGATGTATGAGAGCGTGTAGGTATTGACGCTGCGCAAGGTAGTAAACTGGGGGACCACTCTGTGGTAGCAGTAGATTCGGGAAATGCAAGAAGAATATTGAGAACTATTAACAGTTGGATTTGGGTGGAATGTAATCTGGATAAATAGTTGAGAATGAAGGTAAAAGATGAAAATGAAAACAATGGATAAGAGATAAAAAAATTTAACAGGGAAAATTGAAAATTAATTCTTTCAAGAATGGCTCAGCTGTTGGAAATTAAAGGAGACTAAATTTTTTATGTTTTGGGGTGATTGCTTGTGCTATTAGTTTTGTAATGGTACCTGCCTTAATTGATTGAGAGCCAAAATCTCCGTGTACGTTAAGGTATTAGGTTGGGGTGTGGTGCTAAGTTTGACGTTTGAAGTGGGGTTAAGCTTTTCATTGTAGAGAGAAGATGATGATTAATGGACGATGAGAACAATGGGATAAGGGGAATTCCTTGTGGAAGAAAAGGGTGTGGCCTGGAGTGTTTTGTCGTCATTTTGTAGTGTGAAGACAAATATTTATCTATTTGGAGAAATTTAGTTGTGAGCATTTTTTGTCATGTTGGTAGTTTTTATGAAACAAAGGAAGAGCATTTATATTTAAAGTGGTTTAACTTGATAGCGAATTGTTTTTCGGAGGATATGATTTTTGCATGTCGACTTTATGGAGCTGTCTAGATTTTAGACATTGAAGTATCAAAATAATTAAATTAAATAGAATACATTGCGTACATTACTGGTAAAGAAATAGTTCAAGAAAATAGTGGTCATTCGGTGGCAGTAATTTCGGGGTAAGTGGAATTTTTGTTCTCATCCATAATTTTGAAATAATGTGGAATAGAATTTGTAAAGAAAGAGATTACAATGAAATACTACTTTTTAGGTATACATACGGTTTTTTCCTTATGGCATTATAGGATACGCTGTGATTAGGTGGTATTTTCGCCTGCCAGTTGTACTCTGGCCAGAGCGTTTGCAAACGACCCTCAGGGTGTTGATGGAATGGTACTGCAACCTCCCAGGTCTGTTTCAGAAAGTATTCTCTTCCAACTGGAATAATGAAAGTGCGTTCAAGTATTAAAGTAGTTCCTTGATAGTATGTTGAACCGAAGTGAGTTATCGTTCTCTGTATATTCTGTAGTATTCTCCGCCAAGTAAAAGAAGGATGGAAAATTGTAGTAACTGCACCCCTATAATTTCGATTTGCTGTTTCCACTGCAAGATCGTCCCAGCTATCACCATCAAAGTTGAAAGGAATATGGCAGCTTTCGATTAGATGGCAAAATAAAGTTGCTTCGTTCTCTATCTCCGCCATGATTGCTATGGTGCAATTTTGTAAGGGGAGCGGTTCTTATGCCCTGTCAATGAAACTTACTTAGTTTGCCTTTTATGGTAATCTATTGTTTTAGTCTACGTCGAGACAAAGGATGTACAAGAACGTTTCGAAGTCTGTATTGTGCAAATCTTGATGCTCCCGTTCAAAGATTGGATCAAAGGTTGAGATTTTTTAAACTTTGTCAATTGGTGAAGAGAAATGGCTGGAGATGCAGGAACTGGGAAATTGTTTATTGACATCGAAAATGTTATACAAGTGTAGTGGAAATGGTGGGGATCAAACGATTGCTAAGCCATATCAAGAAGATATCTGAGAAAAGTATGGAACTTTTGAATGAAAGATAAAAGGTGGCTTATGATGTTTTCTGATGTTTAGTGGTTTTAAAAGTCTTAAGCATTTAAGTTTGTGGTGCCGTTTTTGATGTTGATGACACCATTTTGAAGCTACGGGGTGCGGGAGTGAGTTGAAAGATTTGCGATGTCTGGATTGTCATATGCGCCTTGGCAATTGAACAAAGAGCTTCAGAAATTTTTTGAGGGATGTGTACTGCAAGGATTGCCGAGGAATGTTATTCTAAATGCCGTTAAAAGCAATTTTGGCACTTACAAATGGAGTGAGAGAACTTTGGTTCGTCGGTTGAAATACTTTGATCTCAAATTGAAGTTGGAAATTTCTCTGGGATATGAGGTTTGAAGCTGTTCTAACTTGCAGTAATGTGATGTTAATATAAAGTATAAGTGTACTGTGGTGTGAAGATAATTAGCACTGCTATAAGCTTATGTAGTACTGGATTGAAATGTAGTGTTGCACTGTTGGTGTACAACACGTGTATTTTTAGAATGGCAACAGCAAGCTAAACAACTTTTGAAAGTTGGAGTTTGTTTCATTGAGAGTACGTAGAACGTATCACTATGATTAAATATTGTTGACAGTATTGTTTAGTTGTGTAATTTAGCGATCGAATTAAGCTCGTTCAGTATTAAGGCGATAGCGTTATGCTTTATTGTTAAGAATACAACTTTATCCGTCTATCAAATGATTGAGACAGGTAGCTATTACTTAAAATAAAGTATTATTTGTATGTCAAACTGATCCTCGAATTATGTCTTCATGTTAATTGTTCTTTACTGAAATGTCTGTAAGTTAATTAGAGCATAGTTGACCAGACTTGTAACGTACAAGTTCTTGAGCAGGTGGTTGTGGTTTTGGTAGGCTGTATTTAGACTTGAAAGTATGGTGACAAGAGGTTGACTGTAGCTAGGAGGCATATATGATCATGAGTCTTGTATTCACTTGTACTTGACATATTGACTGATATGAGTTAATAATGTAGATATATATTATTGATAGTTTATTCTATAAGGTGGTCAAATGTCAAGTATATGTGATTTTGTTAAGTTTGTTTGAGGAGAAAAGGAGAAAGGAAGTTGTGGAGAAAATGAGCTTTCAGAAGGTCGAGTTATGTAAAGAATGGTTAAGATTTTTAATTTAGTGGTTTTGCTGGGTTTCAGTTTCTGTTGAGCAGAAGAAGATGGTGGTAGAGTGAGAGTGAGGAAAAGAGGGCTGGTCATAGCTTGTGCAAGTAGCTTGGTAGATAACTCTTAAATGCAGGGATTCAATTATGACAGGGAGGAGGCTGCATAGAGAAGGGACTACTTGGGGTTGTATCTTGAGTGAATGCAATATATTTGCTTTTTGCAAGGATGGACAAGATCAGCGGGGGCAGTTATGGGTTTTGGCACTGTCTTGTTTTCTTGGTGACTAGTGTGACACTGCTGGTTTTAACTTGGCCAAAGAAATTTATTCATTCGGACCATCAACAGTTGGCCCTGGCGCGATAATGAGATGCACGCTCTGTATTCAGACTGTAGGTAATAAAGACGGTCTGTGCGAAACGTACGGACCGTCAACCGCAAATAATGGTCCGTAAGCAAGAATGACGGTCCATGCGAAGCATACGGACTGTCAACTGCAAATCACGGTCCGTAAGCAAGAGTGACGGTCCGTGCGAAACTTATGGACCGTCAACTGCAAAGAATGGTCCATATCAGTGCGGCAGTATTGGACATGAGTGCAATATCAGAATGTCTGGAATTGAACGAACAGGAATTGACGCTCCTGGCTTTGAGGAGTGAAATTTTTCAGTTATAGAAAAACACTCTTAATAAAAAAAGATGCCCACTTGTAGAGGGCCTATTTAAAGATTGATATTGTTATATTTACTAACAAGCCAATATTGGGATCTTGATTCCCTGGGCTGTCCAGCATCTCATTGCAGAACCATGCATCATCTAACAGAAGTGTTGCTTCTGGGAGCTAAAAACAAATGGCAACCATATTTGCATTTGGTCTATATTCTAAATATGTTTCTTAATGCTCCTTAATTAACATTACGGGTAACACCGGTTGATTATTGATTGACAATAGAGAGATTAAGCACCACGTATTTTTTTCCCGCGAACGGCAGAGAGTGTCACGTGACCTGACTTTTCCCACGTTTGCAGTTTGCCGGCCGCCGTTTTTACGCGAGGAGGGCATTTTTCCCGTTTGAAGGAAACGTGAAAACGTGAGTATTTGTAGCCCATTTTAACTTAGTATTTCTACGTTTTTGATCGTATGCTTTTATAGCTATGCTTCGTTTATTATCCTACTTCAACATTAACTGCTTGTAAAGCTAAAAGAGTTTTAAGTTCATGCGAAAATGATAAAAACTTTTCTGTATCCATTTTGTCTAGTCGCAATGGCGAACGAAAACTTTTGCAGTGCGTATTTTACCTCGTTTAAAAAGACAATTAAGAAAAACGGGCCTGGACTGTACTGGAACCTGTACTTAGTTATATTGTTTTAGATGAGTTAAAAAAGTTTCGGTTTGAACAAACATTTTGTTTAGTTTGTTTAGCGTCGTTTGCATTTTCGGCCTTTAAGTTTTTTTTCACTTTGGTAAAACGCCTAAGAAATTTTAATTTTAGCTGTAAATTAATTTTAATTGTCAGTAATGAAAACTAAAGCCATTTCTATTGTTTTCCTTTAAAAGTTTAAGCCATGCCTCCATTTCGTTGGCCAAAAGTAGAGCATGATTTGGCGCTCGTCAAAGAGTTTACTGAATTGAGACCCTCGAAGCCAGAGGAGTGGGACAGATTGGCAAAACGCCTTTCTGCGGTTTTTAACAGCGAAGTGCAATTGTCTGGAAGGGGGTGCCGGGAGCACTTGGATCTGCTAATAAAAAAGCACAAAGCAAATGAAAAGAAGGCTCTAAAAAGGTATGCTCTTAAAGTCACGGTAATGTCAAGACAGTCAAGTCTGTTATGTGCTTAATCTACGTGCTGATGTTTACACCCCCTCTTTGTATTTCGTCGTATTTCAAGATCTGGCACAGAGGAAGAATACTCAGAGTTGGTCCAGCTTTTGGAAGACGTATCAACCTATCTATCCGACCTTGCTACGAAGAAGTTATCGGCACCCAAGACAAAGGATGAGCAAGACAGGCAAAAAGGACTACAGATGCGAAATGCAGCCATGGTGACTCATACCAGTAAGTCTTTTCTGGTTATACAAAGCTGCACATAAAAATGGATTATATATTTACGTGGGAGCGGGTGTGGGGGTTAGTTTGCAAAAACCTTGAGTGTATTGAAATTGTACCCATCCACCTTAATTTTCAGAAAAAAATATACTCCCTCTACAATCACTGAGCACGAAGTTGAATATTAAGAAAGCCCTTTTATTTATTTTCTTGTGTGTAAAATGTTGATCAAAAGGAAGCTTCTATCACTTCACTCTTGAAAGCCACAAGAAAGAAATTCTACACCTTCAAAAAGGGTCCCCCCCCCCCACAATAACAGGAAAATATTATACCACTAGCAAGACCACTCCCCTAGGCCTCCTGTGACATATAAACAGTCCCTAGTTGTGAGGGATACTTTATATAAACTTGGTGGCTAACATTACTTGCTTGTGTTCTTGCCAAGACTATTTATTGCATATACAATTATGATGTGCATTTGTTTCAATTGACAGAGAGAAAGTTGTCAATGGGGATAGACAGTGATGATGATGATGATGATAACAGTGCCCCACTGCCAGTCAGTGAGGATGATGCAACTGGTAATTTTTTTTGCTTCTTTAAGATACCGAAATCTGAGCAAATAGGTTTTGCAGATGTGTTAATGGCTATGGAATTTTGAATTTTATACTTTTGAGTGGGACAGTCGCATTTGACAACTGTCTGTCTGTCTAAATAGCTAATCTGCTTTCCAAAGATTATTGCTAATGCTGAACACTTGTTTATTTTAGGGAAGAAAGCAGGGAAAGGAAAAGGAAGAGGAAGAGTAGGGGCTTCCCAGCTCCTGACGTATTTATCAGAAAAGCAGCAAGACTCGATGCAAATAAAAAAAAGAAAACTTGACATGGAAGAAAGAAAAATTGAGCTTGAGGAAAAAAGGCTTAAACTAGAGAAGGAAAAATGGGACTTTATGATTCAAAAGCATTAAATTAACACATTGACAACAAATTTACATTCTTTAATTAAATTATACAACTTTCCTCAAATGTACCATTGTGCTTTTGCTTATTTTGTACATTCTGTTGATCTGTTAATTCTTGAAAAATAAAATACTTGAATAAATAAATCATCATTATTTTTCATCACTATGTTTTTAATAAAACAACCTGACATATTGTCTAATTCTACCATGGCAGGCAGATAGATATTTGGTGCAATGACCAATATAAATAATATGTAGAGAACTACATAACTTTTATACTTTGAACATTTTGCAGTTTTTCATATACTTTTTATGTCAATATAATTTCACTACAGCACAGTGTGTGGCTCCATAAAATGACACTTTTCCCAAAGAAGGGATGAAAAAATTCCTTGGGATTGGAGGGTTTAAAGGCCAAAAAATGTAAGAAAATGTCTGGAGCTTAATGTGAACTTCCTGAGGGGTGGGAGTAAGGCCTAGTGCAGGGATGTCATTAAGGGGCCACTGCCGGCTAATTTCACTGGCTGAAAGAGAACTTAAATCTTAATTTATGGAACTACACATTTCAACAATCCTTTTTTGTTGGCCTGGAATTCTCTAGGCCATGAAACAAAATGTGAAAAACCATAACAAATTTTGTCTATCTGCCAATTGAAAGCCTTTTTTATATACACTTAAGAAGGCTCGATGTAGTGCAATAATTTTCTTGGAAGCCAATCTTCGATTTTTTACAAACTGCACCATAATGATCACATATGACAAAAACTTTGATTTTTTACTGGTTTGTTAGTAACAGTGACGGTTACAGTAGCAACAGTTCTTGTTTTCTTTTTTTTTAACAAGCTTGATTTTTTCGTGAAATTAAGATTGAGGCTTGGTATTCATTTCTTGATAATACCCGATTCCCTCTATAGCGCGCGCCTGCAGGGAATCACGGTAGTTGTATTCATCAAACCATGCGCGAGACTCGGCAACGATGCGCGTTACTGGGTCTCGCGCATGGTTTGATGAATACAACAACCGTGATTCCCTGCAGGCACGCGCTATAGAGGGAATCGTGTATTATGTTAAGGTACAGCAGTTTATAGTTTTAATACTTCAAAAATTGAGCCTCCTTAAAAAGCATAATGCTCAATGGTTACTCAAATATGTCTCAAGGCTTGGAGGGTCCAAGTCAAAGAAATCTCCTGTTTGAGATCCATACAAACATGTGTGGCAGTTGGCTAAAATTGCTCCAACTGCATACATCTTACCAACTGGCTGTAAAAGCACCTTAAGGTTTTTATTAAAATCAAGAAATGCAAAATATCGGATAATTTTGCCATATCCCCATTCCACACTAGTTCTAACAGTGCTCATGTCCTTGTTGAAGCGCTCCTCATCTGGTGTTAATCTCGCTCCTCTGAAGGGGGCCAAAATGTGGCGCCTCACCGGATAGGCTGGATCGCCATATATGACATATGGTTCACCATTTGGTTTGTTCATCTTCGTTTCTAATTTCGGCAACAAACCACTTTCAGCTAACATGAATGCGTCATGCCTTCTCCCTTCCACAGGGCCAAACAAATGGCAAATCATGCCATTTGGTGACACAACCGACTGAAATTAAAGAAATATTATGAGTATGTTGCTTTCAGCCAGAATATTATTATTTTTTACACTGATCAGATGTACAAAAAAAAATCCAAATAAAAAGTTAAATGAAAATAAAATGAGCAGAGCAAACCAATCATCTGCAGCTGAAGTTCAGTTTGAGAGGTGTTCCTTGTTTACGTATTAATTCTGTTCTCCTTTTTTTCAATTTACTATCTTTTTACCATTCAATTGTGCCATCATTCTACCTTTTAAGGGAAAGATAACACAAATTAGTATATACTAAAACAGTAGATAGTGATTTTGGCGCACACTGATTGGCTATTTAAACTCAGAATTTCCTTTGCTATTCACCTCCGAGTAATGTGCACAAGAAAACTGTAATCTTTGAAGGGGAAAAACTAGTCGAAAATCATTCTTTCAGGCTATTTAATCTCACTGTTTTAGTATATACTAAAACAACTATTCACCTCAGTGTCGGTGGCTAGTGGTGGATAGTTGTTAAATATCCAAAAATATCGCACAGCTAGTAGATTGACATAATTACACCTTGTGGCTTTAGTTGAAATACAGTTCTAAGCTGTTATTTTAAATACCAGGTAATAAATTTTCAGTTTAATAATACATCCATTTTTGGGGATTTAACCATTAGAACATGTGGAAATTTTACCCATTTCCATTAAATAGGGTGTATGTAGTCCCAGGGGGGCCGGCCTCAAGAGTCCTCATGGGCTCGATGAGGATAAGTAAGTAAGTAAGTAGTCCCAGGGGGGGGGGGGACTCCGGCTTGTAAATGACAGGGATGATCGATGAATTTTTTGGGTTTGAAATTTTCAATTCCGGGATTTTTTTGGTTGGAAAATTTGCCAAGTATTTTCTTGGGTGACTTGATTTAAATAGGGGATTTTTTTGGCTGTTAATAACGAACGAAAGTGCCTTGGCGTGGCCTTGGCGTATTTATGGTATGACATGGTTTTCTTTGTGTTATAATTTTGCCCCTCCTGGCAATTTAGGGGTAATTTGACAAGGGATTGTTTTGGGGGTTGTTTTTGGTTCAGGGTTATATTTGGGTTATATCGGAAGACTTAGGGATTTTTTTGAGTCCTGAGTTTTGCATCCATTCGATCATCCCCATCATTTACAAGCTGGATTACCCCCCTGGGTATGAAGTATTCACACTGACCTGGAATTTCAGACAATGTGTTCTTTTGTGTCCTGAGAACATAATGCGTTGATTACGGATGGGCCTGGTTGTAGGTCTGGCTGTCCCATCAACAAATCCCCAACAATCCTTCAGTGGGGCTCCTATAAACAGACAGCACGCACACATTGTACATTTCATTTACACAGTTAACACTTATTATATATAAAATAACTTTGGCAAAGTCCCAAAGGACATATTGGGCAATAAGTACTAAGTTTAATTTTATACTCATAGTGTAAATGTGATTTTATATGGCTATCAAAAATGCACTTTAGCAACAAAAATTATTCTGTCTGTTATGGTTAAACTTGTTGTATTGGAGATACACATCCTTTAGATAGTTTACAACTGGGCATAGTTACACCACATCTATTTTGCGTTAAACTTGAAAATAACCTTTTGCATATATGGCCCTTGAGAAAACCTGTGCATCAAGCCAAACAAGATCTAGACTTTCCAGCAGATGTGAGAATCTATTATAGATGTCAGAAAGAATCTGTAGATAAAAAAAATACACCCTATATCAGGTTGATGTTTGCTTTAAAAATTACTGTTGCTTACTTGCCCAGAGCAACTAAAACTTTCAGTCTGGCAATTACTGCATAAATAAGCACAATTCTTTATCAGGCAACTTAAATGTTTGCATGAGTAACCACTTTAAATTTTTAGTAAATGTGAAGAATTCCTTTAAAAACCGATAGTCCTTTCTTGGATAGAGAATTAAATTGCTCAGCTTTTTAACGTAAAATTTTTTTTCCATGACAATAATTAACGAGTCAGTGAAAGCTAGGATAAAAGGTTCCATAATCCTGAATTGTTCACATTATAAGAAATGAAATTGAAGGAGAAATTGCACAGGGACATATCCAGAACTTTCCCTTTGGGTGTTTTATGTTAGATATCGCCAGGGTGCTTGAGAATGAAGTGCCACCTGTGACTCCCTTTTTTTGCATCCTGTAAGAGGAGTGATAGGAACTTGAAGATCCCTATTGTTGCTCTTGCAATAATAGAACAATAGAACTAACAACAGGAACAATGCCCCTAGCCCCTAATCAATAGCACCTGCTGCACTAGAGGATCAGTAGAATGGCAAGGTTGTTACATTCTTCTTGATACGTATGAGAAAAGGTATTTATGTAAGTTGAACATTATGTACATACTTCGTTGAATATCATACTCAGTTCTGGCTCTGCCCTTCCAAACAACTTTGCTAGCTCACACCACCGGTTTGGGTAAGCAAGTCGACGGAGTAGAATTAGAAGTGCCTCTGCAGCAGGACACACTGTCCTTTGGTGACAGGTGTATGTTTGAAGTTGCAAGGCAGCAGCAAGCCTTTCAAAGTGATTTCGCTGAAATCTTTTGGATGTAAATAAATAAAGCAACAGTTACGATCATGAATGCTTTGGGTTTCAATTTTAGAATCAGTAGTCAATCGGTTTTGGAACAAGGATCCTTGGAATCCTATTCATTACTACATCCACAACTGCATTGTCAAACTGTTGCCATGACAGTGGTCACATTTGCCAGGACTCATTGCTTGTATGTAAAATATGAAACCCGCTAGATTAGTAGATAATCTAATTAGTTATTGGCTACAAATAAAGTCAATAAACACACAAAAACAAGATGTGCGAAGTTACCTGAACATATTCTCAAAATCGACTTCGGGAATGTCCATATAATTAATATGGCAGCCCAGTTCTTTTTGGAGAGGCAGCAGTGTCCATAACAACATCATCTCCAAGTCATCGTCGTCACTAGACGTAGAACTCGAATCGTCTGAATCCTCTTCCATTGCTAGCATTAGCTGTATTATTTCGCGTTGCTCCCGCCTGAATGAAATAAAAATTAAAATGCCGAGATAGCACTTACACAACCCACGACGTCTTATCTCGAAACTTGTGAATGCTTTGTGCTGTCTGGAATATGTCTTTGCATGTAACAATTTGTATACTTTATCGTTTGGGAAAAAATATAGATATATAAGGCCAAACCAAAAACACTCAAAGGCGGCCCCAAAACTGAACCGGCAGGGACGAGAAACATTTGTTTTTGTTTACTTGGCCTAATTAACTGGCTCCAAAACCACTTATTCCGGCTACGGGAGATGTTTTTAAACCAAATAAACGAATCTATCTCGTCAAGGGATACATCCATAAATTATCTAACAGGTGTATGACTTCAATTTCAGGTAGAAAACAAACAAAAAACATGAAAGATAACCTCTCACCTTCGCTTCGCAGCCATCTTTGCAACAAAACAAAATGTTGCGACCAAACGCCGCGCGAGCTTGGACACTAGTTTCCAGGTCTGCCGTGTCAACGGGAAGCTTAAACAGACAAATCGGCAAACGACACCGGCAAACGACAAACGGCTAGCTGACGTTCGGCGTTCGACGTTTCCGCGGTGCTTAATCTCACTAATAAAAATTAAAATAAACGTCCAAGAAGTTCTACTACAATTGCAGTTTTTTGGTCACTGGAGTCTTTTGTCTTCCTAACTTTGACATTCTTTTACAGCTCGCACAAAACTCATTGTAAAAAATACAGTGCAAATGTGTAAAGATGAGTATAGTTGACATCAAAAGTTTTTAGATGTGAACAACCTCCACCGGATAGCTTTCAAAAAGTTAAAATGCCAAAGATAGGGTATGTATAACCTATCGCATTATAGCCATGGCAACAAAGAAGCGTCAGTTAATCTTCCTTTGTAACCATTCTACAAATTTGTACAAAGAGTTAAGTTATCAACGTCTTTCATGTAGCTATGATAGAATTTTAAGTATGTAGAAACTCTGATGCTAAGGTGGCTCACAACTGTTAAGACCATCCCACCCTTGGCATTCTATTACAGCTAGGCTGATGATGCACGAAAAACATTTAGTGTAATCTTGAAAAGCATTTATCCATGAACAGAGTCAGATCAAAATAATTTCAAGTTTGTTTCCATGGCAATTTTAAAAGAGGTCAGAGACACCCTATATTTGACCTTTCCAGGCTAACAACGTAAAAGCTACACGGTGAAAATTTTTGTTTTTGATATGGTTTTGTTTCAATTGACAAATGAAATATTTACGCACATTTTTAGAGTATTCTGTCAATTGGATTCAGAGCGACCCTTTTTTCCTCTTTTTAGGTTGTAATGCCAACAAATTTGACGTCATGGGGCCTCATTTAGTTCATTGGTCAAACGTACACAAATGCGTTCCAAAAGTCTTTCTCCAGCTTTATTAGCGTAGCTGCAATTGAATGAATGAGACCGGAATGTCTAAGCCGTTAGGATCCACCTTAAGTGAAACTGAATCCTTGTGCTCCATACTTAACCGCAATGTCGAAATATTTCTGGAAGTCTTCCAATGACATGTGTTTGGTTGGAATGGTGATGCTGAGAAAGCATGTTTCTGAGATTGGAAGTTCGATGCTAGCATCGAACTTCGTGTCTCTTAGCATCGTGTCTCTTTTTGGAAGCATGTTAGTCCCCGTCCAAAAACTGCAGAGGTCGACTAGGTCTGCTCCATCTGAAAATATAGATGACAAATAAACTCAATTTTAATAGAAGGAAATAATTCAAATAGTTAACCATTGATTACATTGAAGCTCTGTAAATGAAGTAACATGTTTAGTAACACTTGTTAAATGTACAATGCCAAGTAAAAGAAAATACTCGCCAATAATTCTTGACAAAATTCTTTATGGTGTATCCATGTAGTATCCATGATTTAGCGCCAACCTTGTCCCCAGGGCCATCTCCGCCAGCTTTCAGAGACGCCTGCCCGCCATCTTAAATGCGGAGATGGCCCTGGGCACGAGGTTGATTTAGTGCCGAATAACTGGCAGAGCAGGGGTCATTTCTTAGTCATTTCTCAAATTATAAAGGCACGTTCTTTTTATGCAAACGACTAGCGATTGATTATGTGGTTATTTACACCTTTAATACTGGCACGTAACTTCGTGTCTTGATTCGATAAACGCAATATATCTCAAAAACCATTCTGCTGCAGTGGAATTCTCGTCGGAAGCGTCCTGCTCTTCAAAGCTTATCTTGTCTCTGAACTCCTCGCAAGTGATCAACCGTTCTTTTTCTTCGGGAAATATTATTTCAACGAGGCATGGCCACTTGCCCAGGGCTGTATGCAAACCAACCTCCTCCATTCCTAAGGAAGATAAAAGATGCTGTTAAGATGTATACATGTCCATTGTCAGTACCCAATGTTTTTGTGTAAATTTTGTTACCAGCCTACCTTTGCGATGTCATCTGGCTCAAGTTTACGCTTGAGGATGACGTTGTAAAGCATCAGGCCCTGAGCCAGCAAGGCAGGTTCCGTCGTTAACTTATAAATATCGAGGCCAGCCTCGTTTAGGTACAGCTGAACGCTATCCCTTAACTCGGCTGTCGGATGGCCATCTTTCCCCAGGGCATCAATCTGAAAATGGAAAAGCAAATGGATTTACAGTGGTTTATAACACAAACAGTTTAATTACTTAATAATTGAAGACGTTGGTTGTCACGGTTTGTGAGTTAGACCAAAATGACAGTGGAGTATCTAAGTAGATTCTTGTATAGTAATAATCTACAAAGATTATTGGCTCGGGGGCTGGTACCTCATCTCGGTAACACAACCTCTAATTTCTAACTCTTCACGTCCTCCCTTATAGCATTCATGTCCAGGCATTCCACAATAACAGACATTCAGCTTCCAATGTAAACAGACGCATGCCGTAAAAGATGGTGGCAAAATTGGGTGAAACATCCACTTTGATGTCAATGTCAGACTCACCTCATTTAACAACTGCCTGAGATCAGTGTCTGGAATATCTTCCATAGATATGGGCGGGGGGTTCTTGCACGAATCTACAAACGGGCTTGATAAGTAATATTTGATGGCGGGCGAAAGACCATGCAAAGCTGGGCCATCGTGTAAAGCACAGTGCCCAATAAGGCGACCACTCGCCTTGAATGCGCCCGTAATTCTTAGCGATTGATCGTGTAAAGGCAGTCTGTGGACTTTCTCTCCTTCAAAATAAATTACGGGTTTGAAGGTGTTGCCAATGCCTTCGTCCACAATATTCATGGCAGTGAGGAGAAATTGCCTGACAGGCCCACTTCCGGCACCTTCCTCGTCCTCAAATCTCACCCTAGGATGAGCCTTCAAGTTTGCCTTTTTTCCTTTATATTTCACCAGAATATCCCGTTTAAGTTCATCCGTGCCTTCCATTCTAGAAACAGAGAAGAGCTGCCACGGTTTTGTTGTCTCTGTAACTTCATCACGGAAGCGATTCAAGGCGTCCATAGCGTCAACCGGTTGCACATCTTCTGTTTTTGAATCAAGCTTTGGCACGAGATCACCGTCATCTGCATCATCCAGCTGTGCACCTGAATTATTAAGTTCAGTTGAATTATTAGACTGATGCATACTTAGAGCAGGATAATTTTTGGAGGTAACGAGACGTATAAAACAACTTTTTTCTGCTACGGTTTGTTTTTATTATATTGGTATATATTTGATAGGTTACCTAGTAGGGCATGTGCTGCCTCGTTTGCATCGCCTCCAGATGCTGACAGTGCTTCTTGGATCTCTCCTGTTATTGCATCGGGAAAAATCCCTTCCAGAAAAGAAGAGGCTACGCTGATATTCGGTGAAGTTCTGCAATGCGACCAAGAGCCTTGATTAGCTTATTTGATTAAAATAGTGAAAAATTGCGTTGTTCTTGTTTTTTCTCTTATAATATTTTCTCTCTTATAAAGAACGACACAAAACTTTTTGTTATTATGTTGGTCTTGACTGATAACTTGAAAAAAAAAGAAACTATAAAATTAAAAAAAACATGTAAAATAAAGTTGCAGTAGCGTTATTCTTCTTTTGCGGCTCAATCTTAGACTACTATTCAAATATATACAACGGGAACATGGGGGCCGGAGGGCCCTAGTCCTAGAGAGAAGAAAGCAGGAGGTCTACTCAGATGGAACGAAGTAGGCATAAGCTTACAAGCAATCTTTTAGAACCATTCCATCCCCCTATTACTGTGAGAACATTTCTGGAAGCCTTTGAAAGTTTAATTTTACCTTGATGAAGGGCCAGGTGTGGTACTGTCCTCACATATCAGATCTTCAATCGTTCTTTGTCTCTATTAGGAAATAGTGTGTGGCATTAGCATCATACATGTATTATCAAAACACGATGTAATAATGCAAAACATCCTGTTGTAGCCTTGCAGTTTTTTCAGAATAAAAATGCAATTGCTTGAATTGCTTTCACACTGCGAGTATCATTTCATTTATTTCATCATTTACAATGTATCCGCATTTCATATGTATGTCTTTAATATATTCATTTCGTCAGTAATACATATGTCGAACTTCGCGTGGAACTAAAAAAGAAAATCACAATACCTTTGCCGTGGGAACGTCACACGTTATCGTGGACATCCGCAATATGGCGGCTTAAACTTGCCAGCGAAACACAGATCCCACACCGTAAACAATTCACAGTAGGACCATCTTCAACCTAGAAGAGTAACACGTTAAACAGTCTTTTCAAAGGGAACATGCAATTGGACATATCACATTACACATGAGGATTAACTCCTTTGAGAAAGGAAAACAAATCAGTCTTATCGTTTTCTTTGATTCCAGTGCACCTACATTTTTTACTCTCATAGTTACAGTTATTGTTCTTGCATGCGGGTGTTTTTTTTGCGTTCTAATTTTTGTCTACTAAAAAATGGTTATCACTGAAATGATTCCCGGTTCCTGCTTATATTGCACCTGAAGAGTAGACCTTTACTGTCTATCTATCTTGATATACAGGTAACTACCTCAGGCAAAACAGCAGACTCTCCCACAACGCTTTCATTTAGATCTTTTTGCAAGGGCCGTATGTATATTTTAGCATTCCCGGCGGCATCCCTCATACGTTGCGCAGCGTGAGGGGAAGAGATGTTGCAGAATCCTGCGTCCTCGCCTCGCTGGTACATGAACAATTCATACCCCGTTTCGACTAGTTTCGGAAACCTGGTCACAATTTCCTGATGGCATTCCAAGGCGTTGGCGTCCTGTCGAAATTGGATGCTGGCTTCCCCTAGACCAGCGTTTAACAACATGGTTCTCTCTCTTATGGCATTGGGTGGTTTGGTGGTGCTGACCCGAGTGAGGCAAAAAAACTTAAGAGTACAAGTGGGGATCCGCTTCCCTTTGCCACATCCTGTAACGCTTCCTCTTGTGACGGTTTTCTTTTGGGGAGCGAATAACCTATGCTCTTGAGTAGCGGAAGCAGAGATAACTGCTGCTGCGGCTGAATTTGCACCAGATGTACCTGGCATTTGTTGGCCAGCCTGGCTAGTGGACAGTACCGGTACATCCAGTGTTGAACCAGAGTGGGATCCCTGTACTGTATTCAATCAATCAGGTGGGAATAGGAAAAATGAAGTACAACGATAATAAATACATTAATCTACCAATAGTTAAAAAAATAATTTATCAATGAACTATGCACAGTGACACCCCAAATACTGGGCTTCAAATACTTCCATTTGGAAAAAAATCTTAAAGATTACTTCTAGGCGGCATATACTTGTTGACAGTTTTCGACACTTTCCAAGACTTAAACCCATTCACACAAAGCATGTTTAGTTAAACCAGGTTTAACAAAATAAAAATCAGCAATAGAAAACCGAAAGATAACTGAAATTTTACATACAGTTCCAGTAAGCTCTTACTTGTGCTTTCATTCTGCTTAATTCGAAATCGACAAACATCATTTTGGAACTTCTATGAAGAAAAAACTTTAAACCGTGTTTAGCTAAAGACACTTTAAACGTATTCTAGCTTTGGTGGTGTGAATGGGGTATTAGATTTGATAATCAGTTAACGCTACAATCATGGTGTCAACAAATATTTCATTTTTAAGAAACAGAAAGAAATCCGGGAATTTCATGTTCTGCAAAGAAAGCAGCATGCATGTGAGAAGCAATTCGAAACACCACATGATGGCGAACAGTGCTATTTGATACGTTCCCTTGAAATACTATGTAGAGCGGTTTTAAATTAAGTAGCCTGCGTAGCTGGCGGCATTTCGCGAGTGCCTTTTTAGCAGCCGCATGCTTTTGTCTTGGCCTCCAAGCCGCGAGGGAATTGTCAAGGAGTTGAGTTAAAAAAAAATTCAGCCCGAGTCAGAAAAAATTCGCTCGAGCCCGCCAATCCAGCCAGCTACGCAGGCTGCACTTCAGTGTCGAAAGTAATTTGCGTTTGGTTTTGCACGACTACGCTCAGTGATTGGCTTAAAAACTCGCGCCACTTTCGCGACTTGCTCACGTACGTTTAATTTTCCCACGCTTAGTTCCAGCTACATGTATTTGCTTCGAGTTTTGATTGGTTCACTGGATTGTCTCTGTCCTATGTGATTGGCCAAATTGATTACTTTGGTTTTGGTTTAACGACACTCCTTTGAAAACTGCTCTATAACCAGAAGTCCATAACTAGAAGTCTAGATCTCTGGTAATGGGCCTTGGGCGTGTAGGCTATTTTTCAATATAACAGCTTTTCCGCAATCGCGTTGGAACAGTTGCTGTTCACGGCTTTTGATTGATTTGCTCGCAAGTCGGGCGAAAAGCGCTCCCTTCTGGTAAGAGCAAATTTATTTTACTAATTAGTTCCTATGGTTTGACTGCCCTTTGAACACCTGCCTCGGGCTCATGGTGAATAACTTTTTCGCCTGTTTCTGTATTTCTTTTCATAGTCTGCCACAATAAAGGGGCCCCACGTGCGACGCAACTGAGAGCCACTATTTGGCACAATTTCCAGCAATCTCATGCAACGATGGTGTGCACATGCGCGCCATCATTTCTTCACAATAAACTACGTCATTTCCTTGATCGCGCGCAAGGTTTGTGCTAAAAATAGCCTGCACGCCAAAGATATAGCATGCCCCCTTATACTACATGAAGACTCCTAGTTATGTGCATGTCTTTTTTTATCGCGCGGGATCTCAAGTTGACTCTTCACCAATCCCCTCGCAGTTTGGGCGCCAATACAAAAGCATGCAGCTGCTAAAAAACCAAAACAACCTCGCTCGCGAAATCCCGCCAGCTACGCAGACTACCTTAGGTCATAAAAAATAGGTACACTATTCACTCTCCTCTTCTTCTTCTTCTTCTTCTTCCTCTTCTTCTCTCCTTTTTCGGCGAATTCGAACATTTGCGCTTACACGTCAAAACCGCCCCGTCTCGTGGAAACAAGTGGTAATTGAAAGACATTCTCGCACCTATAGTTTTTCTTCCGCCGTGATCAAGCAAAGAACCCGCGCAAAGCAAAAATAATTTAACTTTCTACCGAGGTTTCTTGATAAAATATCCATGCTATTTCAGTTCTAGTTAATCGTTAATAGTACACTTAATATTTCAAATTTAAGTTGTCAGATACCGATTGACTAATTCTTTCACGTGTATTATAAAACCAATCACTCTTAAAAGCCGCCCTGATTTGTATCTAGGAGAGGTGGATTGATTTCATATGCACAAGTTCAATTAGTAAGCAGAGATAATGACTGACAACAACTAAGCGACTATTTGTTTCTTAAACAAGTATGAATGCAATATTTACCTTGACTACCTCGAGATGTTCGACTCATCATATCAAGTCGATCAGCCACTGGACGCAAAGCCTCTTTAACGGCGTCCAATTCATTTATTCATGCCGATTAAATGTAGCTGTAGCGAGCTGGAGGAACAAAGCTAAATACTTGTTCCAAAATACTAGGTCTGCCGACAACACTTTCCGCGCAGCAACCAATACTCAAAGGCCAGGCCGACCAGATCCACATGGCGGTACTTTTCAGATGTTACGTAACATTTTGACATACAATACTTTTTGGCGGACATTGTACGCTGTTCTCAAAATGAAGTCAACATCTCAAAACGAAGTCAACATTTCAAAACCAAGTCAACATTTCTCAACGACTTTATTATAGAGGGCTCGACTGACAAAGCTGTATGCGAGAAGTGTAAAGATTTAAATCATTCCATTACCATGTTGATTTTCAAAATCGAAATGTGATCGAACTCGAATACTGTTCGTGGTCGCATTTTGGCATGGCCTTGAAATGTTCAAACTTGTAACCTGACAATTGATATCATTGTCAATTCGACATTGTTTATAGGCACGGAAGTTCATTTAAAGGTTAGATGTTGAGTGCCAAAGTCGGATGTTGAGAGCTTAAGTTGGATGTTGAATGCGAAAGTTAGATGTTGAATGCCAAACTTGATTTGTGGCGGGGTTGGAACGCCATAATTAGGGCCCAGTCCACCTCTCCAATACAGTCAAACGTCCCCACCCTGAGGCCCAGACTCTCAGTGAAATTCCTGAGAGCGGAGATAGCAAGGGTAATCAAATGCCCCACATATGCCCGAGCCCCCCCCCCCCCCCCGGGCTTAACATTGATAGGTGCATAAGACCCAGAGGAAACTGGTAAATTCCAAAATAAATATGTCTTATTTGCTTTCAGCACACTTGTTTTAAATGAAGAGGTTTGTTCACAATTTTGTTTTGCTCTTTAGTGTCTGAACAAGCAATAAACTTCGATCATTTCTAGCTGCCATCTTAGGTTGGGGTACAGTATCGGGGTGTGGGTAAGGCAGGTAACCTATCCACCTCTCCCTTGGATTCTTCATCCAAAGAGACATGAAATTCCTTTTTAGTTGTTGGATATTCCCATTATCAGGAAAGAAAGAACTGATAGGCACATCCCCAAGGGTGGTTTCACGAACACCTGAAAGGTGATCCCCACTGACCTGATCCTGAATGCCACACAATTAAACCAATGAAATGATTTGTTCTTATTGACGTTCATCATGTGACGTACATTAACATGCTAATCATGGTGGGTGGACCATTAATGGTCCACCCACCACAAAGTTTGGAAAAACCTGATGGCTATGGGATCATTGGTGCAGAACACATCACCTCGTGTATTTGTGTCATTCACCGACTGAGCTTGCATGAATATGGTAATTTTTTAAGATGTACTGCATGCTACGCTTCGTGTTGTAGAACTCGCGCAACTTCTTAAGTTTTTCAGTGGATTCTGAACAGTAGTTTTCAAGCAAGTTTAATTTGATAAGAACATAAAAAAATACCAATTCGAACCAGCGGCCGTCAAGAGGGTATATCTACCGACACACGGATTAACTGATTGAGCTAGCTTGACATTCGACCAAATTGTGTAGATTTTTAGTCCATATAGTTGAAATACACCGCATGCTACGCTTCATGTTGCAGAATTCGCGAAACTTCTAAAGTTTTTCAGTGGATTCTGAACAGTAGTTTGTTCTTCAAACAAGTTTAAAAACAATAATAATAAATGAACAAAAGAAGAGAATTTAATAAAAAGAGAAAATAAAAAGTCACTAGAAACAGATTTGAACCAGCGACTGTCAAGAGAGTAAAATCGCTGTATTACCTGATTGAGCTAGCTCGGCATTCTTCGTACCCTAAGAAGATTTTTAGTTGATACAGCTAAAACAGGGGCGGATCCAGGAATTTCTGAAAGGGGGGTTGTACACTCTTGTAGTAACCTTTAACGCCAATGGTGTGGTGGAAGTGAAACAACTTTGTAAAAAACAATTTTATTCTATTATTTTTAGGAAGAATCAAACAAAATAACAAAAAAATGCTGCTCAAAGGGGGGGGGGGGTTGCAACCCCCTCAACCCCTCCCCTGGATCCGCCTCTGTAAAATACACTGCATACCTCGCTTCCTGTTGTGGAGCTCGTCCGCCTTCTAAAGATTTTCAGTGGATTTTGAACAGTGGTTGTTTTTTTAAACAAGATTGACGGCGGCAGATATGGGGTCATCCTCTGTGTAAAAACCTCACAACTGACGTCACTCCCACGGTAATGCACTACTGACGTCATACTCATACTATGGATCAGCGGTTCTATGGCTCGATGGATCGATGGTTCGATGGATCGGTGGTTCGATGGATCGGTGGTTCGCTGGTTCGATGGTTCGATGGATCGATGGATCGATGGATTGTTGGATCGATGGCTCGATGGTTCGATGGATTGATGGTGCGATGGATCGTGGATTGTTGGTTCGATGGTTCGTTGGTTCGATGGTTCGTTGGTTCGATGGTTCGTTGGTTCGTTGGTTCATTGGTTCGATGGTTCGTTGGTTCGATGGTTCGATGGTTCGATGGTTCGTTGGTTCGATGGATCGTTGGTTCGGATGGTTTGATGGACACATGAAACATACATACTTGACGCACTGAGCCTTTCCGCTGATCACTTGTACTCTTGGCTCACTTTTGCAGTCCTCTTCCCGCCAATTTCCGCGCTTTTGTGCAGGTAGGTAGAGTCTAACATAATGTTTTCAATCGTGTTTTGTGTACATCCTTTGTTTGTTGTGTGGCAGAATTACCTCGTAGCACGAGAAGGCCTTTTAGTTAGCTTCTCTTTTCCATTATAGCTATGTTATGTGGTTATAGGACTATATTTGCAGTACCACTTTGAATGTATCGCATCGCAGCTCCTCGCTTTCACCTTTCACGTTTCACCAGCAATAATTTTCTGATAAAATGTTCAAATGTAATACAATAGATGTTAAATGAAATGCTGCAAGTGTTTTATACAGTTGTTTTTGAAAATCGTAATCAGAATGCAAGTTTATGGAAAAGTAAAATGGATTGCATGACTCCCATGTTGTATCTACAGTTTTCGAATATCCTCAGTACAATATAATTATTGCAAGATATCTTGACTCCACAGGCTGCATTGTAAACAATATGAACAAATACCAACAGTTAACTTTTGTTTGCAGGTATGGAGGAAATAAACAACATCGATGACCTTGTGTCAAAAGTCATGAATGTTTTTCCCTTCCATGGGAAGATTTCTGTACAAATGAAATTACAGAGTGGCTTGATGTATTCTCCCATGCTCATGGCACCAGGAAAGAATTGGCATTTTTCGGAATACTATCTACAGTCGGTGCCCTTTTGGGAAAAACCGAGTTGAAGCTCTTTTCCACACACAAGGAAAGAGCAAACATGTTTTTTATAGTCCTTGCTCCATCTGGTGCAGGAAAGACTCCTGCTGCACAAATTAGCTGCGGCTACCCTATTGTTAACTACTTGGAGTCCAAAATTGGAGATGGCAAGCAACTGCTTGTGGACAACTCCTCTTCTTCTGGACTGTTTAATTATTTTTTAAACGAACAATCAGTACCTGTCATGTGTATTGATGAGTGCCAAGGCTTTTTTGGCAAAATGATCTATCCCTCCAAAGGTGCCAATGACCAGGCACTCACCATGGAACGTATGTGCAAATTGTATGATGGTGATGCGTGGTACAGCGTAAAAGGAAGTAAAGGAAAAAGAAGTGGAGCACAATTTGCAGCTGTGTCCCTTATAGCTTACACAACCCCGAAAATGTTTCTAAAGAAACTTTGGGGCAAGGCCGTGGAGAGTAAAAACGGGTTTGCAGACCGTTTCATGCTATATTGCTGTGACCGAGATGATGTCTCGATTGTTGAGAAAGAAGGCTTCTCAGAAAGGTTGGATGAATTTCCAATCACATCATTGGATTCTGTATACGAGAAGATATACGCTCAACACAACACATCTGACCACGTGGAGTATAAACTGAATCAGTCAGCTAAAGAATGCTACCAGAAGTTTGCCAGACATACTCCAGAAAATGACGCAGAGAAAAGTGATGCCAAAGTTGGCAAGAATGTTCTGAAGTTGGCGCTTGTCCTCCACGTTTTCTATGACCGCCTCAAGAAAGCCCTGGATACCACTGTTGGAACAACAGCAAGAATTATCACAGAGGACACCATGAAGATGGCCATCAGCCTATGTTCGACACTGTCACATGTGAAGGCCTTGATGGATTTGGTAAGTATTTTACAATGCCTGTTCACAGCTGTTTTTATTTTTTAGCGTGAGAGATAGCAAGGGGGAAAAAATTAATATTATTTTTGTTTTAACCAAGCTTGATAAGAATGCTACCTAAAGGTCCACAACTTGAGCACTATAATATGATTTGGGTTGCTCATGTATTGATTGATTTATTTAACCAAGAATATGAATAACCAGGAGGGCATGTTTTTGTTGAAAAAGCCTTGTAATAACCACACTGCAAACACACTGGAGACACTGTAAACACCCAGGAACATAGTGTAGCGTAGTATTTGTTTTAATGCAGATACTACGAATACACTTACATTTCCAAAAAGACACATTTCATAGTATTCTACAGTAACAATTTGGTCATTTTGATGTGCTTTTTCACGAGAGTTAGATTTATTCTTGATTAGTTTATTATTCAGATGTAATTCGGTCCTAGCCCCCCTGATCTAGCACAAGAAAATATTGCTGTTTTATTTTCCTGTATAATAAATTATTATTATTAATTCCCTCCAGTTGTACATGTTGTAATTTCAGACTGTCACACTAAAGGATGGGGAGCACACTATTCGAATTGGTGCGTCAGCAGATGAAATCAAGCAAAGGATTGTTGGCGAAACAGCTGACATGTTTACCACAGCGAAGAGAGTATACACCAGTTTCTCTTCAATCCGCCGCCCATCACCTGCTTTTGTGATTGACCAGTTTAACAACTTGGAAAAGGAAGGTCTTGGGGTTATGAAGACCATACACCGTTCACCCATCTTTTTCAAGAAAGTTCCAGAATCCTTTCTCCATGAGGAATACAAGCTTGGAAAGCATAACACCTCCTTCCAGGTATACAAACAATTGTTTGAGAAAACTGACGAGTTTTATGAGGTCAATCAGCGCTTGGAGATGACAAGGAATTACCTTGGAAAGAGGATGCCCAAAGGTGGAACTATCTCCCGGTTCCTGACCCAGTTCAATAGCCACCACAGTAGCTGGGCCCCAATTGTTTGGAAACTTAGAATAAGGTTATTAACATTGTTATGAGAAATTGTTAAAAATGCCATGTTTTTGAGAAATGGAAGCAGTTAATGTGCTACTGTGATGAAATTCGTATCTTTCCTTTTGTGGTTGTTCAAGTACTCTTTATGAGAAGAAAAATGCTGTTTACTTTTTTCAAATATCTTTTTTCTTTCCAGAGTTATTTAAGTCTTTAGTATATGCAAATTAGCAAAATGATGACGTCATAGACTCAACCAAATTTTCATCAAATACAAAGAAAGTGATAACTCAACCAAGTTTTATCACAAGTCTCTGATTTTTTGCAGTAACCTTCTGGTAGTTGTGCTTTACAATTTGAAAGTAACAATTTGGTTACCATGGTGACATACTAGGTTCCAGATCCCCTGGATGCTAAAGGCTTTTCTGGCAGATTCTACCATTTTTGTTTGATATTTGCCAAT
Organism: Siderastrea radians; assembly: GCA_964017195.1. NCBI lineage: Eukaryota > Metazoa > Cnidaria > Anthozoa > Scleractinia > Rhizangiidae > Siderastrea > Siderastrea radians. The sequence continues at coordinate 33,351,224 of OZ024888.1, forward strand.
GATGTTTTACATGGGTGATTTGGCAAGCATATGAAAGAATTTGGCAGTCATCTTGGCTGGGCTACATTTTTCTGAACTAAAAAAATTAAAATATTAAAAATAAATTGCAGGGGACTGGAAAAGAGTGGGTTGTCATGGTAATGTAATTTTATTCCAACTGAAGGTGTGTTTGATCGCAGTAGCACTTTAAATACCAAATTTGCAAAAAAAATACCCATTGATAACTGTTTCTATTGAAGATATATTGTGATGGTGGCCAAGCAGGGGCCTTTCAGACTGGCTGCGCTAAGAATAAACTAGGAGGTAGGGGGTAATTGAAATTGGCCCACCCATGCTGCTTGGTCTTGCTCCGGGGTGACTGCTGGGTTAGCAAAGAGCTCGGCTGAGTGATGGTAACACGGGTTGTCAGTGCCGAGTGTCCCAGAATGCTGGGATCTGAGTAAGTTCCCAGGATAGCCACGGGAGGGCTGGGTAATGACAATTAGACTAGATTCTCAGTTCTGAGACTTGGGTATGTTGTTCTAAATTTGCTGAAGTATTTAAATTATAATTAAATAATTTTTATACAAATTTTGTTTTGTTCAATATCTCCTTCCTTCCTCTCAGAAGGAGAGAGTATTATAGAAGAATAAGGGCCTGTACAAAGCCAAAAGTAAGAGTTTATCACCCAGCAGGCTGGCAGCAGGAGTGTTTCATGTTTTATGTCCAGACTATTTAAAAAAAAGTTATTGTTATAATAGAGTTTATTACAGATTCTTAGTTATAGTATATTTATATTTAATAACAATTAAAGGGCTGGGGGCATAACCGTCCGATATTGACCTTTAGAATTTTTTTCTCTCAAATTTTCCTTGTTTTTGGCATGTGACAAACAAATTAGTTGCAAAATATCACCCTGAATTTTGTTTCGTTTTAAAAAAAAGAGAGTGAAAAGTAATATGTCGCGCAAAGGACTTGAACCTTCAAAAATAACAGTGTGAGACATTGAGTTTGCCAATTTAGCTGTTTGAACATAGCTTTGTATCGCTCTGCTGATTTTCATTGTTAAACAAAGGCTTCTTTTGTAAAGACACTGACAGCGATTTTCTTGAACCCCCCCCCCTTCCCACCCCCCAAACAATGTTGCAAAGTCATTTTCACGGACATGACCTTATTCTAAAAAAAAAATTACTCAAAACATTGTTTGGGGGGTGGGGGTTTCAAGAAAATCAGTATGAAAATATTCGCTGTCGGTGTCTTTACAAAAGAAGCCTTTGTTTGTTTAACAATGAAAATCAATGTGTTCTTCAAACAGCTAAATCGACAAACTGCATGTTTCCCGTTGTTGCATCACACTGTGCATGTTGAGACAAAAATTTCCTGCGTGATTTTAAATAATTAATCAGCCTCAAGCATTATGCTGAAGCGACAAAAGAATTTATCAACATTTGTGTATGGCCATTTTCCTTGTGCTTATGTCACATCTGAGAATGTACTGTGCTTACACTTGCTTATTTCACAAGTGGAAACCAGCATTTTGAGTTTATGGCAACCAAACTGCATGTAGTGTATTACTTAGGTGGAAATAATAGTCATGCATATCAGTACAGTTTTAGTTAGTTTATTATTGTCAAAGTGTTCCTGTTAAAATGGCATTATTTTATTCATGACCATATCATGTAAGGTTTATCAATAGTTTAAATCAACATAACACTAAAATTAAAATTGAACACAATTAATAAAATATAAATTTTTATTGCATTTATTACTCTCACTTTGCACACACTGTGATACGTTTCTCCAATTTTAATGGGAACAAGTCTAGTAATGAGTAACCATGGATTTAAACTCAACAAGAACATATGTACAGTGGCATCATCATTATGCAGCTGTAAGTTCTACACTTAGACTCTTACAGGCTATACCAAAATAATTCTCAATGCAATGTATAGTATCATGCTTCATATTAAAATTCAACTTTTATATCAGGTGAACTAGAACATATTGGGTCAAGATTGAAAAACAAGTAACATGTTTAACTTCATATCCACTATATTCTGTACTGGATCCCATGCTGTTTATTGTATTTGGAAACATCCATGTTCCAATTTTATTTTTAGATTCTTCCAAAAAGCCACAAAATCATAAAATGCAGAACATGTAGAACTGAGTCTATCCATGTACATTTTTAAAAAAATGGCAATTTAAACAAGAAATCCTGCTGGTTTCACCTTCATTTTACCAGCCCATTTTTTTTCTGGGGAATGGCACTTTTACTACTAGTAGGCACTTAGTTTGGAATTGACCCAGTAGAAGTTATTAAAGCATCTTAACTCTATTCAGACTGGGGGGGGGGGATCTGCCTGCACTGACTTTGACCGTTAATGACTTTTTTAATATTGATATAACAGCCGCCAAACGTTTCGACTTTTCCTAAAATTTATCTGGAAACAATTTGGTATGACATGTCATTGTTCATAGAAGTTGCTGTTACCATGGCAACCATATTTTGACTGGCATGTTTTTCCATATTTGGAATTTTCTTTTTTTAAAAGGAAAAATAACTTTCTGGTAATAAATTTGACCTTTTTGATCATTTTAGCATGTTTTATTTTTATTTTTTTCTTTTGAGTCATTTTTGGCGGGTTTCTCGCGTTTTGAAAAACCAAGATGGCGGATCCAAGATGGCGGCTGTTTGTAAGTCATGAAGTAATTTCTAAGTCATATGACGTCAACATCTCGTGTTTCATACGCCAAAAGAAAGATTTTTGGACATGCTATATATTCTCCAAGTTACGTGGTCGTAGCTATTATAATCTTGGAGAAACGGATGGGGTGGAATCCCCCCCCCCCCGGTCAGAAAAGACAAACAAAAAGCCAGGTCTGAATAGAGTTAAGTGGCAATTTTGGTGATATAGTAATACTGTCCCATTTTTTATAGTTCATTAAATATGGGCCAAAATTCTATTTTTTAACAGTCTGACTATTCCTTCCAACAGGTTCAATTGAAAAATTTGAGGATAAAGTTTATGTTATCGGGCCATTTTCATCTTGTGTGGCCTAATACCAACTACTGAATGATACACCTACTGAAACCAATTCAATCGTATTTGTTCTTTCATCATTGTCTTAAATACTTCATTATCATGAATGTAAGACGTAACTTTACTTGTAATTTGCTGAAATGTTTTGGTGTGAATCTCTGTGTTATCAACAAGCTGCTGGTATTGGACATGAATAGATGTGATATCAACAGCACTGTTGCAAACCTGAGACTGCAGTAATTGAGCCAGTAGCAGTTCTTCCAAAAACGTCCACTTATTGATAGTGCCTTCGTACTGCCTCTTTGCCATAAATTCTCTCCCTGACATGAATTCTGTGCTCATTTGTGGAGCAGGCCTTTTCCTTGTTCCTGCACTGGTATGTGCATGTGTTTTTGAGTCTCCAGTACTTTTATCCTTAGCACCATATGGGTTCTTACATTCAAGGCACTGACACTTCTCTTTGCATCCCTTCAGTCCCTGAAAACACTTGCATCTTTTACTAAACTTGCCACAGGATGTAAACGTTGAAGCTTTCTTCTTTACACCTTGCCCACAGCGACAATAGTCCTTGGTGATTGCAGGCTCACTGGAGATATCTGGTGTCTCAGTTTCACCAGAGGGCTTGTCAATTGGAATCTTGGCCACAGCATCATAGTGGCCAGCACCTGAGTGATCGAATGCCACAAAGATAGGCAAGCATTTCACACTTTGTCTTGGCGTGATTGGAAGTATTGGTAAATTCTCCATTGGATTGATTATTACAGTGGCCAGTTTGAGTACATTGGCCATAGCTAATGGCATAGAATTACCAAGTTCACTTGCAAAATGGCCATCATTTAGAAACAACTTACATGTAGCTTCATATTCAGATATGTTTGCACTGCTTATAAATGGCCTATACAAATCAGGATTTGCAATCCACTCATCAACAACCAATTTCCGTAGTCGATAGGACATATTATTAGCCAAACTACAATCTGTCAGTCCCAGGGACTGAAGGTGGTTGAATACATCACCTGATTCAGGCTGGTTTGGAATTATATCATTTTGCAATGCATGAGCTATGGTTAGAAAAAAGCAATTTCCGTCAGCCGGAATTTTTACTCTCACCATATCATAGTTTGCTAATACATTGTCCAGTTCTGATGATTCTTGCTGGCTTGATAGTTCAGGGGAGTGTAAAAGTGTCAGGGAGGTCTTGGCAAACATTACAACTTTAGGTTTAAATTTCTCAAACTTTCCAGTTGCTTGGATACAGTTACAAAGTTCTGCCATAGACTTTGACAGATTTAACAAGTTTTCTTTGCGGCCTTCACTCAACATAGTTGTTGCTTCATCAGGTTCATCTTGACTGCCCTCTTCCTCATCAGATGAAGAGTCTGAAGGAGATGTGTCTCCATTTCTATTCCAGGCAAAATAGGAGAGTGCAAAAGTTTGAACTGGTTGTATTGATCATCATTTGCATTATCTTTGGGTACAGCATTGAAATGTGATTCGACAGGGGGTATAACTTTTATCCCCTTCTTGTTGGAATGCTTTGACATCTGCTTTTCATTCCAAACATAAAAAAACACCCCGAGTAATGCAATAGCAAACTGTACTCCGAGTCTTGACTTTTTCAATGTTTTGTTCAGAAATCTGTGCAATCCTTCATTGCGGTTAGTTCCTCCTGATGTTGGAATTTCAGATAGGCATCCCTTTCTCACATGATTTAGAAGTTTATTAACTTCATCAATCGCACGCTGAGGCATTAATTTCTGCCCTTCATACTCTACTTCCTTCCATTGTTTTAAAAAATTGAAAATGTTTTTTTCAATAATTTCTTTTGATGCAATTGACTTTGTTCTTTCTTTTCCACGATCTGTTGGATCCCTCAATACCAGTTTAAAATCTCGTATAAGCTGTGCCCTTAGTCTTCGTATTGGACAATCCCTGGCCCCTTTCTTTGGAATTTTAGCTGTCACCCGCTGTATTGCATGAAATGGGTCTAGTTGAATGAGAGCATTTTCGAAAATAGCATTCAACTTAGCTTTCCAGTGACAGCAGTTGTCAATAAAAAAGTTGTTTATGCAACATCCCTGGGTACTTAGCCTATTTTTAAGGCTTTGTAACACGTGTTCCACTTCATTGAAACTTGTACCCTTGCAGAGCTTCCATGACATCACAATCCCTCTCTCATTCATTACAATGAACAGACTATCATACAATTTTATCCATTTTCTATTGCACCAAAGCCCAATATTTGCAGAGACTTTAAATGTATGATCTGCACTCAAGGTGCAAGCTGTCATTTCAGTCATTATTTGTTTATATAAATGTTCCTTTGAGAAGTAATCATGAATGTAGCAAGCTGTAGCAATCTTTTCACTGACCCCTCTGCCTTTTGGTGTGAAAGAAGGAAACTTTACCATGCTGTCTTTTTTTCGTTCTTTAAGGTAGGAAAGTTTCCTGCACCCATATTCATCGAACAGCCCTTGTTGCCACAAAACCTGTACATCTGCGACGGTCATGCCAGCTCTTATATGCGATACGAAGAAGTCAAACAATTCCCTGGTGATGCCAGTCTTATGAAACAAAACGAAGGGCAGTCTAAACTCATCTTTCACTTGTAAAAGAATATCAGGGTTGTGACTAAGAATTTGGTGTTTCCTTTTACAAAGGTAAACTCTACCGACAAGCAAAGCGTCGTTCCGAAGACCGTACAGTTGCCGTGGTTGATCATAACTCCTTGCACCATCTTTCCAACGTATAGGATGGAGAACCTCTTTTAAACCTTTCCTAGTACAAACAGGGCAGCACAAATCCAATTCAGGGAAGTAAAAGAGTGGATCCCAAAGCATTACATCAGGAATAAGAAATGCTTCCGGCGAATTACCTAACCTGGTTCTTAAATGTTCCCCACGTGGAACCGCACGAAGTGGTCCAGTTGATATACCATATGTAGCATCTTGGTTCGAACCATCGAACCGACGATCCATCGAGCCATCGATCCATCGATCCACCGAACCATCGAACTAACGATCCATCGAGCCATCGATCCATCGATCCATCGAGCCATCGAGCCATCGAGCCATCGATCCATCGATCCATCGAGCCATCGAGCCATAGAACCAAGGATCCAACGATCTCTCGAACCACTGATCCATAGTATGAGTATGACGTCAGTAGTGCATTACCGTGGGAGTGACGTCAGTTGTGAGGTTTTTACACCGAGGATGACCCCAGATATGATAGGAATCAACTTAGTTGAAGGCGATTGAAACGTATGTTTAAATCATGCTTGATTCGCGGTATTCTCTGTTTTTTTTTTGCCGCTCCGCCGCGATATGAAGTTTGTATCGCGCAGCATGTGACACCGCTTTATTTCCTGTCATATAGGACAGGAAAGCGCTTATTTGCGAGGAAACTGAGCTGCTCAACAAACGTTTATACACAAAGATCAGTGATTTTATTAGATAATCACTCGAAAAGCAGCTTTCTTACCGCTTCGTTGCATTCATTTCATTGTTTACAGAAACAAAGAACTTTGGTTTCTTTTTCTGTTGTTTTACAAACAACGCCAACTTGACTTTTTGGCCTCCTTTTTCTCGAAAACGAAGCGAAAATCAGTGAAAAAATTATCTGGGCAATGTTCTATGAATGAAGGGAAGGTCATATGCAAAAATTCAGGCAGTTTTGAGCAAAACGAAAAAACGGCCTAAAATTCGACATAAGACGGTTATGCTCTCAGCCCTTCAATTACTGGATGCATGAGATTGATGATAGTGAGAATTATTAAGGCCAAAGTTTGTTTCATGCGTAAACCAAAGTCGATAATGGTATTATCTTGCATACTAGACTATACTTGTCTAGCTTTTGGAAAGACAAGGACTTTGCATTGTAGGAAAATTAAAACTACCACTTAAGGTCAATTCAACTTGTAATCTAAAATCTTCGTGCATAATGGACTCGTCTTACAAGTAAATAAAGTGAAAAGAGATAATTAATTAATTAATTAATCAATCAAATAGGTATACAACTTGAAATATGTTTGTTGCTTGAGTAATAAAACAATCTATGAACTCGGCTTTCCAAAATTACCGGCATCAGCAAATAATTAATCTGTTCGCCAGCGACAAATCACGATACTTTGTTAGTCTCGTTCAATAATTGTTTAATAATACTTCCACATAATAACATTATGCAGCCTCAGCGTGGTCGATGCTTTTCAAGACATGTGGAGAGAGGGCCTTTCGCGATATTTTCAAGCATCTCTGCTTCTTTTTTGCGTCAAACTGAATGGGTGTATTGATCTTTTGCCCGTACACCTTACAGAACGATGAAACTTCCTGTGGAGAAATGTAACGTCCTGAAATTGTCGTTAAGAAGACAGCGTGGTAGAATGGTACAATCGTCATCGAGGTTTAAATGGAACTGAACAATAACATTAATAACTGTGTTACGAACATAGCTCACGACGGTAATGTAAGCCTAACAAACTGAATACGAACAGGGCTTGTATAGAACCAGACACAATGGGCCCTTTGAAGGTGTTCGGTCACATGGTACACAAAAAGCTTGATGGAGAACAAGAAAAGTCCTGGAACAAGACTAACAATAGAAAACACCATTTTAAAAGATCAAAGCTCATTGTTTGTCTTGTCCCAGTGAGTTCCCAGCAAGGTGTTTTGTATGTGGTGACTGGCCACCTGCAAAAGTCATGAGCATTGGACGATGACATAAATTTATGCCCTTTCAGTTGAGTTTATTGTGTCATGTGCCAAAAAATAACAATAACTGAATGCCTCGTAAGTGATGTTGTTCCATGAAGCGATCTTTGTGCTCTTAATTCCTATTCTATCTTCGACGCCATCAATTGTAAGGTTTGCGTTTAGCCATGATGTCACCTTAATTGAAAAAAAAAGCTATTGTAGGTATACAGAACAGCTCTACAGATCTCTACACCATTCGAATTTCGATCAATTTAGTTCCTGAAGTCATAAATAATTCACTTCATAAACCACCAGTTACTAGATCCATACCACATCACATGCATGTACATTTCCACTCAATAAGATACGGTATACCAATCTAGCAGGATCACTTGTGGAGTCTTGGGGCGAGTGAACAGAGCTTCTGTACATGTTAATCGTGGGGTTACATGCAGAATTTTAGGTACACAGTAACTCCTTTTTCATGATTTGTTTTAACTTCTTAATGTACCAAAAATTTCTATGTAACCTTCAATCTATTACAATTTCTTACTTTTTCCCCGCCTCGATCTCAGCCATAATGTTGTTCAAGACGGTTCTAGATGCCTGCGCCTGGTGACACCCATGGCTCATCTTGGCGAGTTTGGCCAGAATAGTAGCAAGGCAAGGCTTGTCATAGACCTGGTTCAGCTGAAAAGGCAAAAAATACATGTGACATTCTTTATTCTTTACTGCAGAACTTTACCACAACTGCGGTTAGCAGCATAACGTATACGTCTCCTTTAGGTAATCCGGAGTGTTTATACATTCGAATCTCTACTAACGGCTCTTTCTTTGGTCCCGGCGGATACATTTGCCTTGTTTTAACCTATCCGTAAAACGGCCACCTCTCTACAATGGCCACTAAAATCTGTTTCCAAGACGGCCGTTGTGGAGAGGTTCGACTGTAAATATTTCGCAGGTTACAACGGAGTGTTGCACGCAGTGGCAAAAGGTACGTGACCATCATAAAGTTAACATAACGGACTCGTCAAAAAGTGTATGAGGGCCGGAGAAAAGTGGCGGATGAAAAGCATATGAGTGGATGACTAGGGAATGAGGGATAGGAATATAAAGGTGTTGATACTTTTAGGGATGGATGCATGTTAAGGCAAGCAGAAGGGTGGAGAGAAGTTCTATTGGGGGGGAGCAAACCCAACAAATTAAAGGACCAATAAATGACCAATTTCAAAAGTTTAGACTACTTGCAGGGCTCATATCTTGAGTGTGTGTAAATACTTTACATCTTGAGGGGAGGGGGAAAACAGCAGCCATGAAAGTTATGTGGTTGTCAATTTGTTTTGAAAGACCATTAACATATTTTAGTTTAATGTTGTTTATTTACAGCAATTAATTGAAAGTACAGCAAATAACATAGTTTTTTTGAAAATGCTTGACTAGTCTTTGGGTAAATGTTGTGGCTGCAAAATTGTATACATTCAGTGCATGACTTCAAATGTTTGAGATGGCTATATTTGTCACATGAGAGGTTGTATGATGCAAGGCTTTGTTGCAAACATGTTTTTCTCTGGTCATGTTTAGTAAAACACAGACTGCAGACTGCAGGCTGTGCAGACTGCGGACTGTGCAGACCACATAGACTGTGCAGACTGGGAGCTCATTCAGAATTGCTCAGTTGCTATCTCCTATCTCCTACATAAAGCTTCCATTCAAAATACTGAGAAAAGAATTCACCCAATGTGAATCGAGTTTTTATAAGTGAATGTAAAAAATGAATAGATTTTTCATGATAAGGAGCGACAATGGCGAAATAGTGAATGGATTTGTAGTTTGGCGAATGGGTTATTCCAGAAAAAATCCACACACCCCGACGGATGGCAAGAGTTTTAGACCCCCTTCCTCCCGGATTTCCTATACCTCTAGACCCCTCCCCCCGAAACCTTTCAAATCTTTGTATCCACTTCGGCCACTCTTCAGGTTTGAATGAAAACTTCTTCAGTGGAGTTACTTGGAAGTTGGCGACCAGTCGAATGCTTGGCTGGACTATTTGTGGTTGTCCTATGAGCGGTTGTTCTGCGGTGCCCACATTCACGCCGGGAGGATGTCCTACTTGCTCGTCCTCGTTGTCTGACATTTCGCGATCTTTGGTTGTTCAATTAGTCTTTGCACGAAATCTTTTTCTTTTGTTTCTACTACGATACGTGAAGACTTGTCGTAGGTTCTAAGTGAAATTTATAGACTTCTGACACCATCTCGGATTATTGAAAACAGACAAGAAACAACAACGATTCAACGCACAGCCATGTTTAATCCTCTGGTTTGCTACCAGTGCGTGTGCCTAAATGCAAAACTACGAACGCGTGACACATGAAGGGTCAAAGTTCGATAACACAACACCCTGTTCTTCCTAGTTTGGTCTAATTTGTGAGGTCCTACCATGCACTGTCTGAAATTCGTGCTTTCAGTTTACAAAGAAGATATATCCAGTCTGGAACTTTCATGGCCTTGATTCGTTCCTCCCATGTCTATTCCAACACCAGCTTTGCAAATGCAGTCCGAACGCCCTTTTCTTCGACCAGTAAATCAAATACTGAGGTACAGAGATTGCTCCATGGAAAATGCGCGCGTACGATTTTTATTCACGAGTTGAGTAGTATCAGAAAACGAACGAGTGAGCGCAGCGAACGAGTGAGTTTTCTGATACAACTCAACGAGTGAATAAAAAATCGTACAAAGCATTTTCCATGGTGTAATTTGTTTATTTTATAGATACTGAGATTTTTGAAAAGCCAAATTTTGTCAATCTTACGCGCATGTTTAGGGAACCCATTCAACTGCAATGTATGCGTGTAAAACTAGAATAACTAAAACATCAGTTTCTCTTTCAAAATCAAGAATTTTTTGTCGTGTAAATGGGGCTTTAGTCGCAAATGCAACGGAATCGGTCGCAATTTTGAGCCCTGGATAACATTTAGTTGTCAGTAAGACCATTACTTCTAGTAGGTCAACCATTGTTCTCATTCCAGTATTTTTATTTATTCACTGATGATCCACAACTACATACTGTATGTACAATTAATAATTATATTTTGATAACAAATTTCATGTACATGTATGTGAACTGGACTTGTGCCCAAAATAATGCATAGCAACTATACCTTTATGATCTCCCCTATCCTCCCCTGTATTTTCTAAAACAAGTCATTTAATGTGTTCTTTTTGTAATGTTTCTCGTAGGCAACTGAGGAAGTACCGGATGTTTGCTGGACTTTGGTTTGGTGCTTCCAAACCTCACTTCCAAACATTCTTGCAGCCATTTGCACATGCTCTTAATGACTTATTTCATAAAGGTGTGTTAAAAAATAATTCATTGTATACAAATGTCTAAGACTGTTAATGTTCTAGCCAATGGCAATGATTTTTACTATGTCACACAAAAGAGTGACAAGGCTGATTAAAGCATGTAATGATGATGATGATGATAGAGGCATAGGGTGCTTTGCTTAGAACTTACCGTAAAAACCCACAGATAAGCCGCACTTTTTTTCCAAAAATTTTCGCTCAAAATCGGGGGTGCGGCTTATCTGCGGGAACATTCGGAAAAGGTGCCATAAATTTTCGTGAACTGACACTAATTTGTGGAAAAGTATGTAAATTAATATAACATAAAACTACAAGAGAGTACCGGTCATTACTTTTGCAAGTTTGACAGCCCCTATACTGTTTGCAGAGTTGACAATGGCCTAAACTTAAACAGTAATATTGATACTTTACGAGCGAGGAAAATACCACGAGTATTCACGAGTAAGATGGCCTATTGTTTCTTTCTCATTTTGCACTTTGATGGAAAATTTGTCGAACTGATTACGAAACTCTCTTCATGCAACGAGTTTATCTCCAACAGATGGCTCCCAAATCTCTTTCATTTGTCGATATGATAGCCACAAAACTCGAACGCCTCCATCGCTATCTTGTTTTGCTTTACGTTCTCGCCCTAGTCCCATATTTCACGTCCGATCAAATGCCTGGTTACTAAGCTACGAACATTCGGCAAATGCAAGTTCTTGTTGTTGTCACACAAAAATCTATGGAAAAACTGCGTTGAATGAAGAAATACCTGTCAACAAATGCCAGAAAAAGATCACCCATAATATGTCAAAGTTGGTTTTCATTATATTAAAGAGCTCAAATTGTGGGTAAGACTGAAGTATTTTCTGTTCCAATGATCACTGAGTTTACGTTCGATGGAGAAGACTTCCTAAAGGCTCAACTTTGGGTTTTTGACTCGACTTTTGTTTTTTTTTTATTTACTTTAAAAAAACTTTTTTTCCAACATTTGAGTTGTTAAACTCAGGGTGCGGCTTATCTGCGGGTGCGGCTTATCCGCAGGTGTTTACGGTATATCAGTGGCCAAATCAATGATACTGGTGATATTCACACCGTCAAATTCACTGCATGGTTGCAGTTCCCTCTAAAACAGCAGTTTTTGAATATGCCATTTTTAGTGTAGTGTTTGAACTACACTCATGCAGTAGATTGTTTGTGAGGTGAAAAGTACTATGGAGATAACGCTAGCTGTAAACAATTGCGCACTGAAGTGGAACAAGCATTCCATTCATTTCAAAAGATCGGCTTTCAAATAGCCTGCGTTGTTGCAGCCGGACGTGTCACCAAATCCTCGATAAACAGCGCAGGCTACTTTCAAAAGATCGTATGTAATTATAGGCAAGATTTAAATCCTCGCATTTCCAGGTACGAATTGAAAGAATTTCTTGTCTTTTGCCGGAAAAGAAACAGCAAAAACATGTCAAAAAGCGAGTTGGCAAGTTAAGTTTCTTTGATTTGTCAAACATAAAAGTGAATGTTTCCAAATTTATATTTAAAGCAACATTACCTTTTCCAGACCTTAACAATCTGTCACGCAAATTGAACATTTCCCAAGTATTTCCTTCCATGAATGAAACTTTTGTTAGAGAGAGTGCCGTGTGAAATCTTCACAGTGCAAAAAACAATACTTTCACTGCTGATTCCATCTGTTGAAAAAGAAAACATTTACTGCGGTTTTCTGTTTTTTAACGTGGAAACTGTGGCTTAATTCACTGTGAACTAACGAATGGTTATATAGGTTTGGCTTCGTCAGTTGGAAGAGTTTAATGGCCGAAAATTTCCAAGTCCACTTTGTATTGGTTTGTCAAATATTGTTATTCAACTGCAGAGAAATACTTTTTGATTGTTAGTATTGCCCATCTTTTCGATTTTCATTGTGGTTTCTTGTCCGTGACATTGTTTTGCTTTTGGATTTTTGGACGGTCTGTAGTCAGCTAAGTTTATAAGCAGTCAAATGGTTAGAGGAGGGAAATAAGCGAAAATTTCGCATATTGTGATTATAACGAAAATTACACTGAAATCACTACATTGCGAAATAAATCACCATTTAAATTGTCATCAACAGTAATGCAATGCGATAAGTAAAATTAACTTATTGTCGTGTCCAAGGGAGGACAATGTTGTGTTGCATTTATTTATGGTCTAAACGGTAACCGCTTCGGCTTAATAGAGGTGTCAGTCTTAGTTGCCACATGTATTTCAAACACTACACTCTCCGATTGGAGCACTCGTTAGTGATGGTTTGTTGGGGATGCCATCCGCTAACACAGTAACCCGCTATGGTGTAAACTTTTAATAGCCAATTAATTTATTAGCCTGTGAAAGGGGTAGGGGAAGGGAACACCTGCTTGCTAAAACTTGATGTTAGAGAATAAATTACTTAGAACTATGGGTCTAAGTTTATTTTATGTTTTGCAGGGATTACTGTTAAAGTTAATGAAGAATTCAAGACCATGCGATGCATCTTACTTCTGGGGACATTTGATGCTCCTGCTAAGTGTCTTTTCCAAGAGTTTTGTCAATTTAATGGCTTTTATGGGTGCCCATACTGTGTTAGCCCTGGTAAAACAGTGCACACCAGCAGCAAAGGCCATACCCACGCCTACCCATTTGACGAAAGTAATCTAACTACTGGCCATGGAGAATTAAGGTCACATGCACAAACACTGAAGTTTGCAGCTGAGGCAGCAAAGGAAACTTCTCAAGATGGTAATCATCATACTGTGAAAGGTGTGAAGGGCTTCAGCTGGTTCATGTTTGTACCAAAGTTTGATGTTATAAGAGGGGTTGCCATTGACTATATGCACAGTACATTGCTTGGTGTGGTGAAGATGCTACTTACTCTTTGGTGTGACAAGACTTATAAGGTCGAGCCATGGTCTGTTGCCAGCCGAATGAAAGAAGTAGAAGACCGATTTATGAAGATTAATCCTCCATCTTGTATTACACGCCTTAGTGCAAACTTTAGCCACCTCAAAGCGTCTGAGTTAAGAACATTTTTATTATTTTACTCAATTCCATGCCTGTACGGTATTCTTCCTCAGCAGTATTTTCAACACTACATTCTGTTAGTTGAAGCCATCTATCTTCTGCTTCAAGATTCAATCTTTCTTGATGACCTCACAAAGGCCTCGGCACTCTTGAAACATTTTTGTGTTAGAAGGAAGGAGCTTTATGCAGTGCGTTATGAAACATTTAATGTACACTGTTTGCTGCACTTGACAGAAAGAGTTTTTGATCTTGGCCCCTTGTGGACACATTCTTGCTTCTGCTTCGAGGATTTCAATGGAGAATTAAGGACCCTTTTCCATGGCACACAGGGAATTGAGGAACAGATTGTATTAGCAGTTCGTATTCAGCAAAAAATCCCAGAACTGCTTCCCCTTCTACAAGATGGATCTCCTTGTAAAGAGTTTTACGATCATTCATCAAGAAAAAGGCAGTTTGCTGGCAAGAAAGAAGAGCTGTTTAAATGGAGGTTTTTTCAGCATTGTTGGAACCTTAAGAAAGTATGTTCTCACTGTTATTGAACGTGCAGTGGTGGAATTGTTAGCTGGACCAGTAGCAGAGGTATTTCAATTTAAGAGACTGCTTATCGGTACACAGGTGATTCACTCCAAGACTTACAAGTCCATGACAAGAAGAAACAACTACACTGTGAAATTCAAGTCTGGAAATGGAGATTTTGATTGTATGTCCTTTGGAGAGATATTATTTTATGTGAAATGCTTTGTGCAGTGTCCAATTCCTTCGTTTTGCTGTGACAGCTGCAAATGTAAAACAGCAAAGTATTATGCAATAGTCGAGGGTCTTGAACAAAATAAGGACATTGTTATTGCTAATGACCCCTTCACTGGTGCAGTTGTCCCTCACCTTATTCCAGTAATTAGGAATGATCACTCGTTAAGTGCCGTTCCAGTGGAGAACATTGTTGAATTGTGTTTTCACCTTAATTGTGGAGATGACAACACTTCATTTTTGGGAATATTCCCCAATCAGTATGAGAAGGACTGAACACTCAAAAGTACTTTCTTATTTCTCATTTGTATGGCTTTGTGTAAAAAGGTGACTCAATCATTAAATATTATTACACACAAATGTAAGAGATGCCAAGCCAAACAATTCAGCCTGACCTTTTTTGTACTTCTAAAATCCCAGCAAAGCATTTCAATTGGGCAAACAACTGGAAACTAGTAAAGGGATGTACTTGTACTCATCAGTTACAATCTGCCATGATTTTGAATTTTTTTTTCAAACACGAAAGATGTTTGATTATGAAGAAAATTAATTATACAGTTGAATCTTGGTGATTCTTTTATATGCATTATATATGTTGTAGTTAATTTTCTAACTAGGTAGTTTTTTTCTAACTAGGTAGTTTTTTTCTAACTAGGTAGTTTTTTTCTAACTAGATAATTATTTTCTAACTAGGTAGTTTTCCATCAACTGTCTAAAAAGTGATTTTATTTATGGGGTGTGGTTAAAAAATAGGGGCGTGGTTTTTTAGGGGGTCTAAAAAGAAATTAAAAAAAAAATTATAATAAATAAAAAGTAAAGAAAAAAATGGAGTGCTGCACTTTATTTTCCTCTCTATCCCCTCTCTTTCTTCTTATTCCACTCACTAGCCCTCCCTTCTACTATCCCTTAGCCCCCCCTGCTTTTTCCACATTTATTTGTTTTTTATAATATCTACTCACCGAGCCTTGAACTCTTGACCTTGGGACTGACTCGCTGGCTTCAGATGACATATGACATCCACTACACTACACAAGCGCTCATACCAAATCGGTGAAAATTTGTTTTAATTATTTCTTATTCGCCCCAGACCTATGTCAACCAAAATTTTAATTTATGCAATTATTCGAGCATGCGCATTAGTTTGAAAACGAGACTTCACTCGACGAAGTTGTCTTCGACTCGCTTTAGAGAAATGGAAGATTGTGTCGACAGAAAAACTTTTTACGACAAATTAGAAACCTTAAAGGCTGGAAAAAGCAAACTGACAGTTTATCTAAGCGATTCACTACATCACAACGCGAAGAATTATCTTGAGAAACTTCAGCAAGGCAAAGAAGATGAAACACGTGCCGAACTGACCAAAAGTGAAATCAGCACTATAAAACGTAAACGATGGACTCTAAAGGATGAAAACATTGTCACTGGTGATAACAGAATAGTTGTTCCGAAAAGTAAGCTGCACGAGGTTCTCTGCGAATGTCACTCGTCAACCGCACACCGCGGAAGAGACAAGACGAACACTTACGTGAAAGGTATTTACTCTGAAATACCACAACAAGTGGTATCTCTGTTTACTAGTTTATGCAAACTACATGCTCAACAAAGAAGCATAACAGACCACAAGAAACAAGCAATTACAAAACCAATTAGTGCCGAAACATTTATGTCTCATGTAGAAGTCGATCTTATCGATTTCAGAATAAATGTGAAATGTTCGTGTACTAATCCCCATCAGTGGGTTCTTCATGTAACTGACCACCACACCAAGTACTCGTGGTTATTTGCTTTGCACAACAAAACCGCTGAAGAGGTGTTAGCAAAATTACAAGAGTTATTTTGGCATTTTGGATTTCCCCAGACCCTGCACACTGATAATGGTAAAGAATTTAAAAACAAACTAATCCAGGAATTTTGCCAAAAGCATGGCATTAAACAAGTACATGGAGCACCAAGGAAACCCCAAACACAGGGACTTGTGGAAAGAAACAATAGGACTGT
The DNA here is from genome assembly GCA_964017195.1 of Siderastrea radians. Classification (NCBI taxonomy): domain Eukaryota; kingdom Metazoa; phylum Cnidaria; class Anthozoa; order Scleractinia; family Rhizangiidae; genus Siderastrea; species Siderastrea radians. The sequence continues at coordinate 33,368,061 of OZ024888.1, forward strand.
TAAAGAAAATTTAACGAACATACTCAAAGAGAACCAAGCTGAACTCACAACATGGTGTTCAAGACTTGGGGAAGCAGCGTACAAGAAGAACATTACCATCCACAGAGCTGTCAAGGAAACACCATATCGACTTGTTTTTGGAATTCATCCCAAAAAAGAAAACAAAGAGAATCCCACTCAAGAGGAACAAGAAGAGGATCAGGTGTCAGAGATGGAAAATGAGAATGGGCAAATAAAACGAAAAACCGCACCCACTTCTGAAGCTGAAAGCAAAAAAAGGATAAGAATTGAAGCCAATTCCCACCAAACTGAGTACAACGAAAAGATGAAGAAGTCCAGGCAAAAGGCTCAAACCCTTAATATTGGAGATTATGTTAGCATCAAAATTGACCCAGTTGATAAAACACCTTTTCATCCAAATGTGCTAATGGGGAAAATAGTTGCATTTGAAAATGAATATGCCAAAGTTGCTTGCAAATTTGGACTCATTTCCACCCTTATTTCCCCAGCTAGATTAGTTAAATGCCAAGCAACAAATATGCAAATATGCGAAGACAAGGAAGTAACATTCACCAAAGCATGCAAAATGGCGATCGACCAGTAATTCCTAAGTGTGATTATGAACATTAAAAGAAATTCAACTTATTATTATTGTTTCACGTCAAATATTTAACACTTTACTTCCCATTTGTAAGTGTGATATGAACATTAAAAGACATTCAGTTTGTTATTAGATTAAACACTCATAATAACATGTATGATTGTGACACCTCAAATATTTAACAATTTACTTCCTATTTGTAAGTGTGATATGAACATTAAAAGACATTCAGTTTGTTATCAGATTAAACACTCATAATAACATGTATGATTGTGACACCTCAAATATTTAACAATTTATTTCCTATTTGTAAGTGTTATATGAACATTAAAAGACATTCAGTTTGTTATCAGAATGAATACTCATAATAACATGTATTATTGTTTTATCTCAATTTAACAATTTACTTCCCAGTTCTTGAAAATATGTCATTGAATGGGAAAACCAGTGGTTACCCACATCCAAACAAATAGCTAGCAGTAAACCCCAAAAGAACCCAACCCTAAGTAAAACAAACAGTTAATCCTAACCCTAAAAGAAAACCAACCCTTACTCTAGCAAACAGCCAAACCCCTAACCCTAACAGAAAGCTAACCTTAACATAATTTATCATCTTTAAAATGAATTAAATGGTTTTAGAAAAATAACTAATTCCCCAAAAATTCAACTAGTTATAAAAATATATCTAGTATAACTATTATTTGCCTAGTTAAAAAAAACCCAGCTAGTTAGAAAAAAACTACCTGGTTAGAAAAAAACTATCTAGTTAGTAAAAAACTACCTAGTTAGAAAAAAAAATTAACTGAGATCAAAAATTAACTGCAACATATACACCGGAGTACATGTAAGAAATGGTAGCTGAAGTGTATATAAATGAACATGCCATAAATAGTCATCTTTTCTAGTTCCCAGAGAGTTTGTCCTTACATACATGTGTATTAATACACCACAGGAGTTATTGGTAGGTTGAGCAATGATGTATACAATTAGTATACATCCTTGCCCGATTTTTATACAATTCATCACTGGTATATACAAAAAGTATACACCACAGAAGATATGGAGGCAAGTTATTGACAGGTTGAGTAATAATGTATACATTAAGTATACATCCATGCTCTTGTTCCATACAATTCATCACTGATGTATACATAGGGTATACATCAAAGTCTTCCCTTCCCACTGATGTATACAAAAAGTGTACATCACTTAGAATTAGAAAGATTAAATTTCCCTTGCTGTATATTTGATGTATACTAAATAAATACACATAACCTATGTCATACAGATAATGTATACCCTTTGTATACCAAAAGTATACAAATCAACCTTCAATTTTGGTAAGGGCATGTATACGCATTGAATCAAAAGTCAGTTCTTCAATAGTTTTCTCCAGTGACATCTAGCGATGAAGACGTCAATATTCTTACTACCTGTTTTTGTCTTATTATTTTTAGATCGAGTGGAAGTGGCTAATCTGGTTTTACGTCCATCGAGATCGATCGATTGATTGATCGATCGATCAATCAATCGGTTGTTATAAAAGCTCCATACGCGTTGACTACAAAGTCACATCTAGAGTTGTTTTCTCCGGTAACATCTAGCGATGAAGATATTGCTATTTTCAGAGGCTTTTACTGTAAATGTCAGCTTGCTGAAAGGCCAGTGCGGCAGGGTATAATTTGCGAAACGTCCGGCAAACACGCCAGCCAAACTTTAAAACAAAAACACAAACGTACAAAGCACTTTGGGTGACACTGGCTCTTTAAAAGAACACAGTTAATGATCTAATAAGTTCAATAATATTTACCATTTACTTGACTCACTAACCTTCACCAGGTCAGCTCCTGGCTTCTTCTTTCGTTTTGGAACAAACCGATTCCTTTCTTTCTGCTGCCTTGACTTGTCAAGCCATCAAAATCCGAATTCCTTTCTTTTCCTTTCGAACACGCTGTTTTTTTTGGCATCAGCCTTTAGTATGGCGTCAGTGGAAACTGACTCTGGATACTTAGTCTCTGGTCAATGTATTTGTTTCTGTTTTTTACGGGAACATCTTCAACGTGAGAGCTCCTAGAGGCATTACTTTCCCTTTCATAGCTTTCATCATCACCCTGGTCTCGCAAGTTCATTGCAGCAAATTGTGCAAGATATACTATTACAAGTGCAGCACACATTCAGCAAAGAATAGTCATAATGACACAAATGAACTAACTGACAAAACAATATATTATTACGAGCCTGAAGTTTATTGCGACTTACAAATAAGGTATTTTGGTTAGCTTTATACTCTGTATGATTATTATATCATGCGCAACAAAATCCTTACAATAATTACCTAATGTTTTGCGGTCAGCTGCCAATTTCAATCAAAGTCTACATTGAAATTTCCAAAGTGTACTTGTTACATGCAGTTGGTTGTGACTCATAACATTCACTGAGAATATGATTTAGCACATCATTGCTTGCTGTGCCTGTGATGCCTGATGCATTTCCCGGTAAACAATAAGAAAAGATGCATACTTAATGGCAAGATAACAACAGTTATAAAAAAATTACTACACATTGTAACGTGAAACAGACAACCTGTGTATCGATATAATTGTTTTGATCAAAAGGGACTAATCTTTAAGAACCTTATGTCACTGTTGGCTACTATAATTTTTATTGTCATTGTTATCGTTTTCATTACTGTTATTATTATTACCACTGTGTTAAAAATAATTAACTGAATTGTAATAATACAGAATTAAACAAGTACTTGTCATTTAATGGCATAAATCCCAATATTAGAAGAGTCATCATCAGTCAAAGACTGAACAACGGCTTTTATTTTCTCAACCTGTGTGTCTGTTGCATCACTTTCTAGTGGAGTAACTGCCTCGTCTAAATAAAACAAATTTATTGTTCATAGCGGTTAAGATTTTGTTCATGTTACAAGGTGACAACAATCTTCAACTTGAACTGGTGATGTGATTAAGGATCCTATTTAATCATAGTGCTTCTTGTGCATTGAGTGCAATATCTGCCATATTCAATGCCACCAAGCAAAAAATTCCAAGAAAGTTGAAATAAAAACAAATTACGAGATTCATTGGATTTAAGGATGCCGCAGTTAGTAAGAAAACTGTGACTGAATCTTGTTAAACTGAAGCAATAGCACAATTCGCGACTAAGTGTCAGGTTAGGTTTGAAGAAGGAGCCGACAGGAGGTCCACGAAATAGAGATTTCAAGGCTTTGCAACTTCAACTTTGAACGTTTTAATTCGTTTTGGATGTCTGCCCCCACGCAGCAAGTGCACAATGCAAGTTAGTTGAGTATTTTGCTTGGTATAGAATAGCGTAACTTTTTGACTACTTCCACATTTTAACTGATTGTAAATTTTTTTCACGAAGCTTTCTTGTAAATAATAATGGTATTTCCAAGTTTTACTGTTCTTTCTGGAGACCTCAACTTTTTGTCACATAAAGAATTTCGGTATCTGTCTTGAAAAAAAGTCTCGCTCACCGAGAATTGTGCTATTGCCCAAATCGTTAATTAAGATTACCTGCGCCACTTTGTTCTGTCTCTGTCTGTTCTCTCCTAGGAGCCTTGCTGCTCTTCTCACCACCGGCCGATGCAGATTTGCTTTTTCTTTTTCTGCCTGCGGAAGGTGCACGTGGACGGCTGGCGCGGGGGCGCGACCACCTCCTCGGCTTGACTACCTTCTAGCTCGGATTCACTGTCAGTTGTGTTTAGCTGGGCGAAGTGCGCAAGCATGGTACTGAGGGTTGTGCTGTCGCTCTCTTCTTCGTCACTTTCGCCCGACTCCTCGTCCTCTTCTTCCCTCCATCACTTGGTTAGACTCGCAGAGAATTCGTCCAGAGCCTTGACGTCTAGCGGCTCAAAGGTGGAGAAATTCACTCCGAATTCTACCATTGCTGCCATCAAATATTGTGGAATGTACGATCCGCGGTGATAGCGGATGGCTGCATATCTTAGGTTTAAAAGTCGCCCTTTGCTGAGTCCAGTTCCACTGATAGTACCCCGGCTTACCAGACAGGCCAAGTCACACACCGCGAGTCTCCGAAGGCTTAAGTTGCTCGCTTCAGCTCCTACTGTTATGTTGCCAGGGGTAAATCCACCATGAGCTTGGGCCACTAATCTTCTCGCGAATCCGTGAATAAATTGTGGACTCGCCAAGCTCCAAGACGGTACGTCCCAGACCATGACATTCTGGTACCTGGAGCACACAACAACCACAAATAAGGAGTCAACACTTCTGCTCTCTACCAGTTGTTACCGCAAGAACAGTACCAAACAAATGCCCAATTATTAACGAACAAGTTATGGTCACTTTTTCGACGTCATAGCTTACTTGTTAAAAACACCCCTTATTGTAGCCTTAAGAGTGGTTAAAACTCAAAAACGAGCTCGCTCGTGTAATCCCCTTTCGTTCTTTTGCGCTTTTTGTTTGTGTGTGTGCGTGAGTTGCTCTCGAATTGCGATCAAGGACATTAAGACTTGTTCAAAAATGATAAGGCATTTGGGTGATAACGTGATTTTATCAAATTGCAAAATGGTGAAGTTTCACGCAAGTCAAAGATGGGTGAAATGAACTATTACAATCATGGATACTTTCGGAGGTGTATCTGGCCTCAAACTGAATCCATCAAAAACGAAAGCGCTTTGGCTTGGACCTTTGAGAAATTGCAAGGATAACCCCTTCAATTTTAAATGGCCCAAAGAACCAATCAGAATACTAGGCACATTTGTATCCTATGATGAAAAACAAAACGAGGAAAAGAATTTTGGCCAAAAAATGCAAAACCTAGACACTATCCTTGACATATGGAACGCCATGTACCTCACACTTTTTGGTAGATGTCTTATAACCAAAAGCCTTGGTATCTCACTGCTGGTTCATTCTATTTCCACCCTTGTTATTCCAAAAGATTGTGCTCAGGCGGTCAATTCTAGCATTTCCAAATTTATTTGGAGAAAGAGAAAGGATAAAATCAAACGCAAAGTTATGTCACTAGATTATGAAAAATAGATAATGACTAAGTCATTAACACTTGCTTGGATATCTAGATTCTTGGATTGTGAGGGAACGCATGCTGAATCCTGGAAGGTTATTCCCAACCACTTCCTTGATAAATATGGCGGTAGAAACTTTCTGCTGCAATGCAATTATGATGATAAGTTTCTTGAACAGATTAACTTGCCTCACTTCTACAAATTGATATTACAATACTTTTTAGAACTAAAAATTTCCTTTAACACTCAGTTCTGTCAATGTTTTATTTAACAATAAGGAGATTTTAATAGGTGGCCAAACTTTTTTCTATAGAAATTGGTTTAATAAAAATGTCTCTCTTATACAAGACCTTTTGCACGAAGATGGGAAGCTGCTCTCCTACTCGGAGTTTACACGAAAATATAAAATACGATGTAATTTTTTAATTTACATGCAAGTTGTTTCAGCAATTCCCAAACACCTTATTGAGCTGGCACAAAAGTGTCATATCGACAAAATAAATTTCCTTTGCCCAAATTTATTTCAGCTCGCGCCGGATGTCTCCTTAGACCTGCTCAAAATGAAAAATAAGACTATTCACTTCTGATCGACAATGAAAAGTATATAATAAAGGCAAGCTCTAAATGGAAAAGAGACTTGCAAATAGACGAAACGATCGTAGAAACCTCCTTTAAGCGTGTGGAAAGCATTTGTAGTGACAATAAGCTTAAGGAATTTTTCTTTAAGCTTCTGCACAGAACTGTAGTCACAAAAAGAATTGTTCATCTATGGTATAGAGGACAACTCGCTGTGTTCATATTGTGGACAAAACGATTCAATAATTCACACCTTTTACTTCCTTGAAGTAATCAAATGGTTCAGTGTTGAAAATGTCACCTCTTTCTCGTTATCTCCAAGCGAATTAATCTTTGGAATAAAAACTGGTAGCAAAAAGCAAAATACATTTAAAATTAATGAAAAACTGAACTTCACAATTTTGTTTGCTAAATACTACCTATATACACAAAAACTATCTCTAAAAGAATTATCCTTAAACGAATTCATGGTCAAATTCACCTGGAGATATGATTTAGAAAAACCCCATTTCTAAATTAATAAGGACATTGTCTTAAGACACTCAACCGATTGTTCCATGGAATATTTTGTTTTGTTAATTAACGCGACTACTATAGCGTGTGAAAAATTTATTACTGTAACTTTTCAGAATTCTGCTGCAAACAGTATTGTATTTGATCATTCTTATTATAGCTGCTCTTTGTCTTTATTTGTACATGTGTGAAGGTGGGGTACTCTGCCCCTATAATCTGCAACTAGTAATAATTATCATAAAAAATTGTTATTGTTGTATTTATTTGTAATCGTGCTTGTAATTGTTTGTGCCTTGTAGCAAAATAAAGAAAAATTTAAAAAAAAACTTTATCAGCTGCAAATAAGGCTAATTAATGCGTCTAGGCGAGCGTGTTTCAAATTGGCATCAAACGCCTCCTGTCTGCTTTGCAGTGCTTTTGTTAAACCTCTCCCGTCTCGGCGGAATAATGTCCATTTGTCGACATATCGGTGCAAGAGTCTAGCCGATGAAGAGCGCATCCGGTCTTGGCTACTGGGTCGCGTGTCCTTCCACCCGCGCTCCAATCGCTCCCTTCAGTGGCGGATCGCCGAAGTTCGTTTCTTGTGCCGGGAGTCCTCTTGTGCTCCCCTGGAAACGATGTGCCTTTGCAAAGTTAAAGTGTCCAGCAGAAAGAGATCGAAACTAAATTCTAGTGGCCGGTCGTCCGAGACAGCGAAAGCCAGAGGAAAGTAAGGCAATACGCTTTGTGCGTCACGCTCGCATAAAATGGCATCGATGCGCCTGTTTTCCGATGGGGTGCTAGCTTCCTCATCGGCGTCAGGGACCAAGAATCCATCTCCTTCCTCTTCTTCTTCTTCTTCTTCTTTGTCTTCTCCTTCATCCTGGCCTCCGCCTGCTTCCACCCGCGCTTCATCGTCCAAGAACTGACGTGTCCTGGCTGATGGGAGGCGCCTCGCGTTTCCACGCACTGGCCTCGGTGATCCTCCCTTGCTAGCGCTGCCGGCCTCTTCTGTCACTTGCCCGCTAGGATATAAGGCAGCAAAGCAACTGTCATTGTTGATTACCCACGTTTGATCAGTTTATTTATTTCCTCAATAAAGGTTTGTTTTGAGCCTTTTGTGATACCTAATTTCTCTTTTAAGGAGGCTCGCAACAGTTTTTATGGCCTTGGTGTGTATCTTTTGAAGTCAAGATTTCGCATAGAAGGTAAACTTCGATTTCCTTGAAACCACCACGTTTTCAACATATGAGCAAAGTTTATTTTCTCGCTGGTTTCCTAGCAACAGCTGTCACCATAGCAACAGTAATGGACAACCCCTCATTTTAAATAATGTCGAATATCTCGAAAACTAGTCAGACACTTTATGACGAAACTTGAACTATTTGAACTACTCAACCTACACAACTTGTTTGCGAAATTAGGGAAAAATCTGTAAGAGCGTTTTCACGTAAATCATGATTCATTTTTTGCGGGCTGATTTTGGTCATTCCTGCAATTTTCTCCAATATTTCAAGAAAGATAAAACTTAACACTTTCTCTATTAAGTTGAAGGATCTTTTATGATATCAAAACATTCTTAATGTACGTTGAGCTTCCTAGGTGGCTGTGATTTGAAGATATTTATATTTAAGAACTGCTAAAATGCAACACAAATCAGCCAAAAAGATCGTAATTTGCATAAATAGAAATATTTCTAAATTACCCTTACAGTTTTCTCTCTTAAACTGTTTGCCATTAGAATAATAATTCTTTTTGATGTTCCAGTGAGTTTTAGGCTGAATAAACATTTCTGTTATTAGATAAGAAGGCTGAATTTCGGTCAAGTTTCAGTCGTTATTAACTTTCAACGAGCAACAGTTTTATTTTGTTTTTCCTGGTCTATTTTCACGTAACGTCTTTATAAACGTAAAGAGAATTAGGAGAGCCGCCTTGAGAACAGGAATTAACTGCTGCTTTTTGCTTCCATAAAGGCAAAGGGAGTTATTGCTGGAGCCAAATTTTGCATGGGTATTGCAAGGAGAAATGAAACGTTGATCAGCATTGCTTTCATGCTTTCAGGCTGTGGAGAGAAACTGTTCTGGTCGCTTGTGACAAATCGAAGGCCTTTTACAAATATCATTGGTAATTTTCAAATGCACCCAAAGGCATATCTGCTTAGTGTCCTCCATTCATTTCTTATGGAACTAGTAAGGAGAACTTGTCTAACTATCACTGAGACATATTCTCCTTGGTGATTGATCAATTGCTTCATTCTCCTACATACTTTAATGTTTGAATAAGTAGTGAAAACGTAAAGAGAATTAGAACAGCTGCCTTGAGAACAGGAATCAACTGCTACTTTTTGCTTCCAGAAAGGCAAAGGGAGTTATTGCTGGAGCCAAATTTTGCATGGGTATTGCAAGGAGAAATGAAACGTTGATCAGCATTGCTTTCATGCTTTCAGGCTGTGGGGAGAAAGTGTTTTTTCTGTCACTTGTGACAAAGTGAAGGTATGTGGAATATGACCCTAAGTGACTTCTGATCAAATATGAAATTCTGCCTTTGATTTACAAGCATACGCATGGCAAATTGGAAGGAGAACGTAGCAATTAATCAGAAGTCCGTTAGGGCTTTATTCCAGGCACCCTTTCAATAGGTGATTTTAAAATACACCCAAAGGCATATTCTAGTGTGCTTTTGTGGAATATCAACATTAAAACCAAGAAAACGAAAGAAAAAAGAACAGCCAGTCAATCTTTATTGGTTTCATTAATCAGCTACGTCACAAGGATTTACGTGGAAAAAAAATTACCCATTTCCACGCAAGATAGTCATCATTATTCAAACGTTAAGGACGGTCCCTCCTAATACAGGTATTTTTGCAGAGGTTATGTAAATTTAACCGTAAACCTGAAAAAGCGTTACAATGCAAAGAATGTATGGCAATTTCTTTCAAAATGAAAGCTTAATTCTCTCTGAAAAATGCGAGGTTACCCCCTATTATCTTTCTGGATTCTGATAGCCCTTGCTAAGATCTGCTTTTTCCGCAGTCACAACCCGCACAAAAATATTGATGTATTAGGGGGTAAACTCCCCGAATGTCCCGAAATGCACGGTACGTATGCGCAGTAACAAAAGAAGCCACCGTCCTTATTTAGGAAACCTAAATAAATGGTCTCTATGTAGCCATAACATAATAATAATAATAATAATAATAATAATAATAAACTCTATTAAGTCTACTATTTCTACTTGTCTGCTTCAATTATGTAAGCTATTTGTTTATAAAAAGCATTTATTCTGGTCCTCTCTGAAATCGCAACCCTAGTGACAAAGGAAGAAATTAACACTTGATCCCGTCAGAACGATGAAGATTCCACGACAGAGTCGAAAGCTTGTGGGTCCCAAATTTTGGAGACGATGCCAGTAAACCAGCAGCGCTGGATCTGTCTTCTCTTATCTAATATAGCAAATATTTCAAATTCATTAAAACCATTAAAAAAATGTGAAAACTCAACAGATTTGAGGCACAAAGTTGGCTTTATTTCTCCTAATAAACTGTGAGAATTTTTTGTCAAAAGTGAGATATGAGCTCTTTCTCTGACTGCTCAAACACACACCCTAGGATTTCCAGAAAACTCTGTAGTGTCCGTACCCCTACTGTCATCTGTATATCATCTGCTCTTCACCAACAAAGGCACATCATGTTTGCTTACATCTGTCATATGTAAATGACATATAAATGTGATTGCTGGCTTCAACAAGTGAGAGACTATATTAGCATTTGTTGCCAAATGCAGCGTCCATACTCTTACAATGTGACCATCACCATTCCTAGCAACACAATGTCTCAATATGCCCCCCAAAACTGACTGTAGTCATGCTACTGAATAAAAAGTGAAAGATAAATTAAGATTGAGGTACCGTATTTCCTCGAATAAGCGCCCATGCTCTAATAAAAGCCCTACCACGAATAAGTGCCCACCCCCTAGGCCATAATAGCAAAGAAGCACCCCCCTCAAATAAGCGCCCCCTAAAAGGTCAAGAGATATGAGACGATCTGCATATCATTGATGAGGATGAGATCGAGGGTGATGAGATAATCGATATTTTATAAACATGCTTACCGATACATGAAATGAAATGTTCATCAGCATTGCTTTCATGCTTTCAGGCTGTGGGGAGAAGCTGTGTTTTGGTCGCTTGTGACAAATTGAAGGCGTTTTACAAATTAAAGGGGTGTCTGGAATACGACCCTAAGTAACTCCTGATCAAATATGATATTCTTCCTTTGATTTACAAGCGTACACAGGGCCAATTGGAAGGAGAATGTAGCAATTGATCAGAGGTCACTTATTATCAGCTTAAAATATCACTGAGACATATTCTCCTTGGTGATTAATTGCTTTATTCTCCTACATACATTCTCCTACACAAGTTGGGTATGTTTGATAAGACCTCAAACTTGTGGCCCAACAACGCTTGTTGTTGTGTATCAATTTAAAAACTTGTTTAAAAACTTAAATTTAAAAACTTAAAAACTTGTTAAAAACTTAAAAACTTGTACTATTTTAAAACTTGTTCAATTTAAAAACTTGTTCTATTTGAAAATCATATTTCCATTTTGATGTCGAGTTGGTGAAGGACGATTAAGTAGGGAACTGCAGAGAATTGCCCTGTGTTTATCACAAGTGTGTCAAAAAAACTAACACAAAAGAACCAGACAGGGCTGTGCTCTGGCAGGGCTGTGATCATATTGTCCACTGAAAAACACACCCCTGCGACGCCCCCATGGCAAAATAAATGTCTTGAGATCACAGGATGAAAGGACTCACTTGGATCATTATAAAAATTAACTACGCTGCTCTCTATAGTCAGTACTCTCTATAGCCACATGTACCATAAAGAATCAACCGATTATTTAAGTGCTGAAACCACAAGTCAATTGTTTGAAAAGGACACATCAAATGTCACCCTTATAGGAGCATCTTCTTTTCCAACCACAGACAGGGCTGTGATCATATTGTCCACTGAAAAACACACCCCTGCCACGCCCCCATGGCAAAATAAATGTCTTGAGATCACAGGATGAAAGGACTCACTTGGATCATTATAAAAATTAACTACGCTGCTCTCTATGGTCAGTACTCTCTATAGCCACATGTACCATAAACAATCAACTGATGATTTAAGTGCTGAAACCACAAGTCAATTGTTTGAAAAGGAGACATCAAATGTCACCCTTATAGGAGCATCTTATAAGAGCCTCTAACTTGACCATATTTCACAAAGCAAAGGATTGGTTACCTGAATAAACTGAAAAAGGATGGAGTAAGACAACTTGGAAAGCTTGAAAAACTACGGCAAGGAAATGAAGGACTATTGGAGCTTGTGGTTATATGCACTTGGACACAATAAAAAAATCAATTTGTTTTATTTAGTCTAATCTAATCATAATCTGTCACGATCTGTCAAAAGTCAGTGATTATTGTCTTGATTATTATCATTTTCGTGTTCTTCAGTTGATAATTGTAAATTTTTAGATATCATGTATATAAGAATAAAATATCTTATCAGTTTTGTTATATTTTCTTGTCTTTTTCCAGAAGCGGGAGAACTTTACTGCAATGAGTAAAGTTTGACAGAAGCGGGTAAACTTTACTGCAAGGAGGTGAAAATCTTTAGTTTACTAGAGCTACCCAAGCTTCAAACAACTTACAGCTTTGGGGTGTTAGATTTAGGTCTTAGGTTTTGGTCTAAGGTCTTAATTTTCGGAGTTGTTACTTGATACCGTTTTCCGTTTTTTACTGCCAAAGAACACATATCCGCGAGAATTTGTTCCTTGCATTAAAGGCTTGAAATGCAAATAAATCGGTAATTCATAAAAAGAAATAGAACTCTGCAAAAAAATTCCGACGGTGCTACCAAAACAACATTAATTGTCACAACTTAACTTTTTTTACATGTGTGTGTGTAAAAACCTGCTCAGTGTTCCCCTTGGTGATGATACAACCTAGCCGTGGGTTGATTTTTAACATGACCTCTCTTTGCAAACGTTAAAAATGTGTTAAAATGTTGATGTTAGCACCAACTTCTACAATGTAGTTTTTGTGTAGAAAAAAGAAGACTGAATTACTATTTCATCTGAGACATCAAATTTTAACCAAAAAAAACCTTCATTAACAGAAACTGAAAAAGCACACTGAAATTTTGTCACAAATGAGTACAGTCAACTCTCTTAAGACGGACAACCCCGTATCAATCGATGCCTATTGTTATGGTTAGGATTTTAAATAATGCAGCTTTTGTTTCTCTTTTTACATTACAATACCCGACTCTTCACTGCGACGCGATGCTGAAATGGCTTTCGGCTTTTAATCGGGTCCAATTGGTAAATTGTCAGTGACGACATTTATGCACCCAACGGCGGTCTAGTGGGGAAAAAGTTTAACTAGGACAGGAGCCGACATGGGGTGGGTGAGTCACCGGGCCAGCTGCACTCATAAGTTCGTGCAGTGAAGATATCACCGGGAAGATATCATCGATCGAGCGCAAAAGAAAAACCTCATACTTTATGCTCAGACAATCACTTCATTGGCACTGTAAGCAGATAGCGTTTTAACAGACTAGCTAGCACGGATTTTTTTCCTTTTTTCAGTACAAAATGACTTTACACCGTAGGGATATCGAATGTATAAACAAAACCCCCTTGGAAATTTTTAACCATACAGTTCCTGCAGTTTGGCTTATTTGGTAAAGCTAAGCCAGCACGCCTGAAAAGTTCATTTGCTTCAGTGTTGATTTGCTGAGTGCATTAGATTTAATATTGGGAGAAACACACTTGTCAGCAAGCGTCGGTAATCAAAAGATTGAATATTCAAAGTTCGCAACTTTTTCTGTTTCAGTGATTTTAATGTTCTGCTAGCTCGCAGGAATAACAATAAACATGAAATTTGTAGCGCGTAATCTTTACCGACAAAATTACAAACATATCACGATACGATTTGTTTTTCATGCGCTAAGCAATGAAAAACTACCATGAATGAAAGGCAAACAGAGTCTGTTATAAACTTTATTACATCCGGCAAGACAAAACGAGAAAGATAGCAAAATTGAAAGCACTGAAAAACTTCATACTTTATGCTCACATAATTGCTTCATCGGCATTGTAAACAGAAAGCGTTTTTGGGTTCTTTTCGTTTTTTCAGCACAAAATGACTTTACACCGTTGGGACATCGAATGTATAAGCAAAATCCCTCTTGGATATTTATAACCATACAGGTGAGCGAGCGCAAATTGTTACGTGACGCGCGCGAAAATCGCGTGCGGCGTACACTCGAGTATCTAAGCGGCGGGCGATTTTCGCGTGCCTCACGTAACAATTCGCGCTCACACTATGAGATAGAAACCCATGAAAATCTTGGGATTTTTTTCATGGCAAATTCACATCTTTTTACAAGCATTTTCACAGGTTTTTCACAGACAAAAGGAAGGGGATTTTCATGGGATTTTGCCATTAAATTCCCCGTTAAAAAGCCATGAATATCCCCTTAAAAAACCCCAATTAACGACCCATGAAATGTTCCATATTTCACAGAAGTCCATTAATAAACCCTGAAAACACCATTAAAATTTTAATGACATGTGGCACCACTTTTTATGACTTTTTAATGGTGTATAAAAAAACCATGGAAAAAAACACCAGTTTTTCATGGGTGTGAGTTAATGGGGTTTTAATGGCCTCACAACATTCATGGCCCATGAAAACCCCATTAACTGGGGTTTTTTAATGGGCCATAAAAGTTTCCTGCTTTCTTTCATGGCTTTTTCATGGTATTTTCAAGGCCAATGAACGGATAAAGCCAAGTCAAATTGAGTTATTTTCATGGGGTTAATCATTTTAAACCTTGTCCATGAAAACTGCATGAAAAGACCATGACTTTTTTAAAGTAATGTATGCTCGGTGCCACCGTATATGTAGTGGTTTTATAGTTTAAAAAAAAAAGATAGAACTAAATTTGTTGAACTTACCTAACTTTGCGGTGGCTTCTGTCTGTCTATACTATGGTGTCGGTACACATGCACAAGACCAAATTAAACATCAATTAACTGTCCACAGGGACTTTTATTGGACCCAACTGATAACATAGTGATCATGAATATTTTCATTTTTCCCCATACTATAAAGAACATTCAGATCAATAAATATTGACTCATAATTTCTATAAATAATTTAAAATTGAAATTGTATTATAATAGATAATTATAATTTGATATTTTATACTTTCATTAAAACATTACTGTACAGAACCTTCCATATTTTATCAACATCTGACGACTCTCTTATTCTGTAAGTTGCATTGCTTTTACTATTGCTATAATGATTGCTATATTTTCCCTCAATAATTGAATTTTGCACGCATACTCTTTTGTTTTACACTGAAGCTGCTCTGCTCAGAACAATAGAATTTTAAATTTTTTTCACAAGTTTGAAAGGTCACGTGATGTTGTTAACTTGATCTCGCAATCACTCAACATCATTATATTGAGCTTTACTTTTTAATTACCGTATTTAGTCGAATAAGTGCCCCAGCACTCATTAAATTTTTCGAGCCTCAAATTAATGCAGCGCTTATTTAAAAATTGGACACAACAAAGGGAAAAAAATGCTGAAAACTGACTACTTGCAAAAGTTATTGGAAAAAGGAAAAGAGAAGCTGGGCTTAGTTGCCGGCAAAGTCCATGGCCTTCACAACAGAACTATGTATTGCAAGAACTCTGGATAGAGAACTTAATGGGTGAGCGGAGAAATATAATCACTTTGAACTGAGGAACATCTCTTTTGATGAAAAGAAATTTCCAATGCTGTTTAGAGTTGCTATGTAGTGTTTTCTTAGTTATACGGAATTCCTCAAATAAGCACCGCATCAGGACTGCGGCGCTTATTAACTCACTTGTCCCAAATGCGACACTTATTCGAGTAAATACGGTATTTGCCCAATTCAAGTAGCTTCAATGTTATAATCCTGTAACGTAACACTAACCATGTCAAAAGAAAAATAAAAAAGCTGAAAATTAAAGTTTCACACAAATGAAGTTGTAGTGCACACAGCTGACTACTACTGAAAACTTCAATAACCAATCTCAAAAACTAAATTATGGTTTTGTTGTGCAAACAGTTAAAGGTAACTCTTTGCAGTTACTGTAGTACATTTACCACAACAAAACTTACTTTATAGATCAAGAATTAACTTAAGTAAGCTTGTTTATAACTTAAAAACTTTTTTTCAATCATTTTCTCATCATTTAAAACATAGGCATCTGTGCCGACCTTCTGCAGTCGAGGAGAGGAGAAAAAGATATACTCCCCACTGACCATGTCAGTGTCCTTCCGTTTTGGCCACTTGTATTTGCCGTCTTTTGTTTTTCTTATAAAATCGACAGTAATTTCTTCTTCGCTTTTGAGGGCAGTGATGTTGCCGATGTAAAAGCCCTCATCATAGGCAACTGCCACCCACCTGCTTAGTTCCAATGCTTCTCCATCGTGGCCCTGCAAGTCACCAACAAAATGAACAGGTTAACATACCAATCATTATCACTGTCATTAGAGCTTTGTTTCAACAAATGTGTTGGAAAATTACCTTAATGAGGGAAGGTGAGGTGCATACATCTTTCCCAAACTTGTTTTGGTTTTTCACATTGCCACCCACACTTGAATTCTTATCATCTGAAATCAGAAGTTATTTATTAGAATTTGTTGCGTCAATGTTGTAAGGCATCAAAGGGAGGAATCGTGAGGAAATAAGGTGTTCTCGGCATTGCATTTACAAATAAAAAGAGCTGTGTTTATTGCAATTACCTTTGGATGTTTTTGCCAACTGTTTTTTAGTCTGAAAAGTAATAACAGTTTTTTTGAAGAGATAAAGTAATGACTTTCAATAATACCTTCAATTAATTAAGAGCTTAAATGATAAGCGAATTGTGCTAAAGTGCAAGCAATTGATGCTGAAATGAAAATTCATGTCATGAATGGTTCATGCATGGTAACAACAAAAGCTTAACACATAAAGAGGTGGTAGCCTTTGCTCAGACAGTAGTGCATGCCTGGACTGAAGGTCCCTTAAACTGACCAATTCTTAAAACATTCTTGCCCACTGCACACAATATTTTTGTCTACAGGATTTTATATTATTCCCTTCCTGTCACATTGTGGTTGAATGGGTTTTACAGATGCCTTCCTTAAAGATCAACTTTGCTGGAAACAATAAGATCAGTTGAAAAATAGAGACTCACTTCTCATGATCAGGCCTAGGTAAAATTCAGCTAAGAATGTTTGTCCCTAGTGATTCATCCATCTTTCTTTCTCTTTCTCAGCTCTTTTTTTGCATTTCTGAAATAACTCATAATGTAGCTATTGGAAAAAATATCATGCACCCTACAGTTGTAAAGTCACTGATTACACACATTACAGTCTTTTTTTTTTCAATAGCCAACAGAAGAACGAATCACATTTTTAAACAGCTGGCTAGCTCACCTTAATTTTTTTGGGGGGGTGGACCATCTGGACATTGATTTTGAGAAGCAACTGCAATCTTCTCTGTTTTCCAGGTAATGACTGTATTGTTCTGCAGTAAAATTTTATTGAAGACAGGCATTAGTAACTCATCTCTCAATAGCAATAGCTAATTAATGTACATTTTGCATTAATGTGCATTAAATTGAATTGAAAATTGTGCCTTTTCATGAAAGTTGTGTAGAAGGGCAATGGTTGATTGTTGTAATTTCTCAAAAATGTCTTGCTTTTGCAATGAGATTAGCTTTAATGCAGGTTCATCTTCAGACACTTGTAAAGTTCTCCAGTTACCCTTTATCATCAGTAGAATACAGCAAAAGTCTATTGGTAAGTGGCTGCTCTCATCATAAGCAGCTATCTCCTTTCAGTGAACACCTTGTATGAAATCTCATTTGAATCACTTGTCTGTCTAACACTGTATTCATGATCTCTTGTGCATGTAGGTGACCACAAAATCTGTTAACCACAACATTTTCTGACCCTGACTGCTCACTACCGAGCCAACTGTACTGACTTTAGGATTTTTTTTTATCTGTGTGACACCTGCTACACAAGCTGTTATTCTGTTTGCTTGTGAAATATACACCAGATAGAGTTGTCAAGTAAATA
This sequence comes from Siderastrea radians, assembly GCA_964017195.1. Lineage (NCBI taxonomy): Eukaryota > Metazoa > Cnidaria > Anthozoa > Scleractinia > Rhizangiidae > Siderastrea > Siderastrea radians. The sequence goes on from OZ024888.1 coordinate 33,385,912, forward strand.
GTGAACAAGACATAGGACTAGCTTGCCTGCTAAGGTAGCCAATCCAAACATAGAGTAAGCTTTATTTGTGGAGCCAGCCAAATAATAAGTAAATAGGGGGGGTTAGTTTATAAAGAAACTGTGGTGCTGCGTCGGTGGGGACGTGAGACACAAAAGTTTTGGGTTTTTTAACTGAGTCAATTTACCTTATCGACACAGTTGATAAATCCAAAATAATAAGGTAGTAATGTATGTGTCTTTTAAGTTGATATAATTATCTACCTCAAGGTTATTTAAAATGGTGGCACCCTCAAACGTTGTTTCTGGTAGAGGAATCTCTTCTGCCAACTCATATATTGTACTGACCTGGAGAAGAGAATACATTTCTGAAAAAAAAAAACGAGATATATCACTAATAAACAAAACACAAGACAAGTTACTGGTGTTAGAACAGTTTCACAACCATAAAACAGCCAATGTGATCAAAACAAAAAAAAGCTGTGAAAATAATTTTCAGGAACATGCCCATTGCAGCAGTACTCATAGAATGACTTATTTTGTTTACTTTTAGTGTCCAGGGTGATGTAAGTTTTTGAGATACTAATTAAGGAGGGGCACTTGTTTTTGTTCTGACAGATCTGAGAGTTAAAACTCTTAAATAAGACATACTTAATTATAACAGGGAATCACAAATTCAAGTCACTTTTTTGAGTCAAGATTGCTAGAGCTTCATGTATTGGTCTCATACATGTATTAAAATAACTAATTTTTCAAGACAGCCTATCAAGTGCCATTAAAGTGTCACTTTGAGTGACCAAACTGCATTTAGCAAAACAAAACCAAGACCACATTATTTTAGTTCTGCATCTTTCACTGCTAGTGGGAAAAACAACAAATTATTATTATTATTATTATTATATTTTTTTTACCCTCGCTGTCGTTTTGATCTTTTGGGCCAAGGTAAATGGCTTTGGCAAGTTTTCTTTTCTTGTCCACAGTTTTAAAGACAAATACTTCATCTCTACCAGCAAAAGAGAATAACAAGATAGCAAGTGTATAAGGTGTAGAGAATATTGAATCAGTAATATACAAAACAAATTTTGTGGCTGAACTCAATCAGTGTTATGCACATGGTTGCTGTGTCACTTTCGCTTTGCAAGCAGTTATTTCAGATGGACAAAACAATGTGCTGTCATGCACACCTTTGTAATGAAACAAGTGACTGTGTAACTTACCCATGCTTAAATGTCAACCTCTGGTCATTTGGCTTGATTGCAACTTCATTACTTGCATCATGGTTGCTGGTTTTCGGGGAAAGAGTAAAAAAATATTCTGTTGTATTAATGAACATTGCAATTACTGTAATTGGACTTACATGTAGGTAAACCCCTTCAATCTGCTGGGAACAAATTTAAGGCCATATACATCATTCATGTGTTTACCAAGGTTCAAGGTTAGCAAACAAGCTGACATTCACTTCCAGTGTTTTCAATAAGCACCGACGACCGACGGAAAGCGTCTGCCAATTCACTCAAAGAAGTCGGCTACTATTTCCCTAAATTGAAGTAATTAATGAGAGATTTCTTTCAAACCTTGTTGATACAGTCGGCTACTCTACTCAAATCAGCTGCCTACTTCAAATTTTATTGAAACCCCTGCACTTCCAACAAAAAAACAACTCAGGGTAGAAATTTTAGAATTCCTCCAGTTGAATCAGTAACCGAAGCAGTACTTTGTTCTTATTTTTTGCTGTGTCGTCCTCTAATATCTCACTGAGCAAAATATTTGCACAGCTTAATTATGAGAGCATAGCTTAATTAATGAAGATCATACCTCACTAAATAGCCATCAAGGCATTTTTGGAATGTTTCATCATCTTTTGTGTCACCTTTCCTACAAAACAGCAAGCATAACAAGGTTTCTAAAATTAAAAATTCCACAAGGGCAAAATACTTACAAATCCACCCGCTTTTCTAGAAATTGTCCTTCTGAATAGCTATACATTAGGGTGATTGTCAGCACTTTCCATATCCTTGTTAAAGGAGCTATGTCACACTATTTTAGTATCTTTTAAAAAGCTAAAGAGTGTCATTACAACTGGCTTCAATTGAATACCAAAACAATGGTGTAGCTTTCTTACAGCACTGAAACTGTTTCCTGTCGTGTGTTGCTACTGATGGTAAGGATAGAAATGGAATGAAACTTGAAAAAATTGGACCAACATTTTGAAGTCTTGTTGCTATGTTCTCAAAAAACACCAAAAAATTCTTATGGATAGAATTCATTTGATGTCTTCCTCATAGTTTACAGGAGCATTTTGTGTATGAGTGAAGGCACTAGGTTATGATTTTAGCACAGAATTGACCTGACATAGGAAAATCTACCTGACATGCATGACCCCTTTAAGGAAGCTAGAATACTTTGCTATTTTTGGGTAGCAACAATATATTTAAAATTAAGAAAAATATTGATAAAAGTTGAACTGTACAGCAAGTCCAAAAATGTTTAAAAGATAGACCAATGACTTAAAGATCAGAATTACAATGACAGTGTATAATTATCACAATGATTGCAAACTACAGTAAGCACATTGCCCTTTCTAACAGTGCGTGCCCCAAATCAAATTGGCAGGTACTTTTTTCAGTAAGGGTACCGATTGCATATGTGCCCATATGCATATTCTGGTAAGTGTGCCTGTCATGATAAGGTGTAGATTTGAGAGGAATGAGAATGGAATTCTTATTAATGGGTTTCACAGATGCCCTTCTCTATACTGCAGCTGTTACAATTTCTGTTACTGCTTGCATTTTTGGATACCAAGGTGAAAACAGAAATAAACACCTAGCTGTCTCCAAGCAGTGCCCTTCCCTAAGCCCCAAAAATTGAAATGGGTTTTAATGGCAACCTTTTTGAAAAGAGATTACTTACCCACTCCTTCCCTTTCTCTTCCCTGCTTTAACATCATTCACATACTTTCTTTTGTTTTGGAGGGCTTGGCCTAGGCGTGCTTTCACTTCTGTTTTGTGGGATGCTAATTGTGGGGCAGCTGTAGTTATCTGTTTGAATATAACCATATATTGAACATATTTATGCATAACTTAAATGAAAGTAATGCACCTGAACTTTAGATTTCCAGGTTATTATTAATGTTTGTGTATATACAAGGTACTCACTAATTCAAAAAACTTGTGAAGTTTTCCATCTGGTATTGCTGGTAGCGTATATGCCTTCTCCCATATCCTAGCTTCCTTGGCACAATCCCGGAGCAAATTCTACAATTAAGAGAGGTAAGGTAAAGGTAAAGTCGCACACAAGCCAGAACTTATCCTGGTTGATGAAGCAACTGAGAGTATTGCCACTCCCCCCTGGATGGGATGCTATTCCATTGCAGGGTTACCCCCGGCAGTATTTCACTGGTACCCATTTTATATAACTGGGCGAGTTTCTTGTTTCCTTCAAGGAAACAACACAAAGGCAGGGACTGGGCCTCGAACCACTGACCTCCAGATCTGAACTCCAACATGCTAACCACTACACCACCGCACCCCCACACAGTTAAGAGAAGTCTTAAGAATACCTCTTACACGACTATAACATTTATTTAAACAGTTTCTTTTATTGTCTGAAGGAAACGTAAAGAAAGGGTGGGAAATGCAATATTTGAAGGGATCACTTTTAACACTGATGATGAAATTGTTTATCAAATTTGAGAAAGGAAAAAATTGAAAACATGCAAATTACTCTAACTAAATAAGATCTATTTGTTGCATTTCTAGAGACCAGTTGGTCCTTTGATATGTGGCTAAATATTTACCATAGGTAAGTATGTCCACTGAGTTTACTCAGTGTGACGGTGTCGGTTAGTGGTTGCTCCCAAGCTCATCATTAGCGATGAGTTTAACAGATGATTGGTTTCCAGGAATAAAGTTTTTACATTTACATTTCACAATCCAGATCCAGTCATGTGTGTGTCTGTGTGAAACCACTCTCAGTCTACTCACCCTAAAGTAAAGTTGAGCCCTTGTGACACTTGAAGCAGATTCCTGTTTTTAAAATTAATAGAAACATAAGCGGTAATAAAACTTATTGCAGATTTAGCTATAAATTCATGAGAGCTTGGAGAGAAGACACACTACCAACAACGTTACTGCATGATCAGGGCCTGTGTGAAGATGTTCTTCGAAAAACAATTCTTAGTTTACCAGCTCAAGAAAGTGCAGTGTTGTATTCTGCAACTACTATAACGTTTAATTAGCCTGTGTTCATCGGTATGGAGTAGACTACGTATAACCTTCTATCCAATAGATTGACATACTGTGCCGAAATGCATGGACCACGTGCGCCCGAATTATTCGAATGCAAAGTTACCACACAAAATCGTACCTCAAGTTAAAACAGTTGTACATAGATAGCTCAACATAAGTAAGCTTAATATTTTAGGCTTTAATTTTACAAAAGGAGAGACATGATAAGGGTAAGCTAAGTCACGAATGTAAGCTTATCTTACTTCTTGTGTTTGCTTGGAGGATTCTTCATCTCTGCTCTTGGTCTCTGCTCTTGATTTTACAGGCGCTTCATGATGCTTGCATCCTGGCTCCAGCTCTGGTGATCTGGATGGCGAACCGCTTAAACTACCGCTTGATAGTGAACCATTTAAACTATCACTTGATAGCGAGCTGCTTAGATCGTTGCTTGACGTTCTTGCTATGTGTCGTCTTATTTTAATAATGTCGCCCATCTTGAGGCCCGCCAAACGAAGATCTTCTTCTTTAGCCTCCCTTAGAGGGTTGTTTCTGTATGTACCGGAGCACAGTATACGTCATTGAGCTGAGCATGAATTAATTAAGCTAACGTGCATAATTTGGGATAATTATTTCACAAATTAGAAAAAAAAAAAGGTCATGAAAAAGAAAAAAAAAGGAAAAATAATTAGGTCCACAGGTCCACACAGTCCACAGGTCCATACAGTCCACACAGTCCACACTGTCCACACTGTCCACAGGTCCACACAGTCCACACAGTCCACAGGTCCACACAGTCCACACTGTACACAGGTCCACACAGTCCACACTGTCCACAGGTCCACACAGTCCACACAGTCCACAGGTCCACACAGTCCACACAGTCCACACTGTCCACACAGGTCCACACAGTCCACAGGTCCACACAGTCCACACAGTCCACACTGTCCACACAGTCCACACAGTCCACACTGTCCGCACAGTCCACACTGTCCACAGGTCCGCACAGTCCACACTGTCCACAGGTCCACACTGCCCACAAGTCCACACAGTCCACAGGTCCGCACAGTCCACAGGTCCACACTGCCCACACAGTCCACACAGTCCACACTGCCCACAAGTCCACACAGTCCACAGGTCCACACGGTCGGTCCCAGGTTCCTCGGCCATTTTAAAGCAAGATGGCGGCAGTCCGTTCACTGACTGAGGATATATAGGAACATTACCGTTTATTCATAAGGAATATTTGAAGTCTCTGCTCGTGTATATGCCTGTAAAAGTTTCTGTGGCATTTCAATAAGGTAATATTGCACTTCTCACTAATTGGTGATATCAAAACATCGGATAGCTATCATATTTTTGTAGTCGATCTGGAAGGAGTCCTTAACTGAGATACATTAAAGTAAGTTCAGTAACACTCAGGCATATTGTTATATCCACTGTTTATTGATCAATAGTTAAGCTTAAATGGTCAGCTTAAGTTGTTCTTGTAAGAAGCCTCCACAATTTTGATCTATATACAGCTAACTCAAAGTTTCAAATTGTATATACTGAATAGTGTGTAATGTCCACTTTTGGCAGTAAATGTCTCTTTAACTTTCTAATTAGAAAAGTGTAGATCAATGTTCAAAGAACCTGATAATCGATAACAACATCGAATTGATCAATAGTTACATGATGTAGCTTCAATTGTTCTCGTAAAAGGGCCTCTAATAGATTGACAACTGTATACAGCATTCTACTCGCAGTAATAAACTGAAACCAAACAACTATAGCAAAGAAATGAACTAAGCTCCTTGTCTAGGCAATTCATTAATTAAAGTCATCTTAACCATATTTGAAAAGGTAAATCAAGTCGGCATTCCTCACTCAATGCTTTGCCATAGCAAATTAAATGAACTTGAAAAAAAATTCGCCTATGCCTATATGAGGAAGGACATCTGACCACCTTTCCTTGTTTCCGGGCAGGGATTTTGACCAACGTTTTTGTCCTGGGGGCTAGGGAATGTGTTTTTTCTATAAGAAAATGTCAATTCTCCTCTAAGATTTACAACTATATACAGCATTCTACTCAAAGTAATAAACTGGAACCTAAACAACTATAGCAAAGAAATATACAAGGCTGCTTGTCCAACCAATTTATGAATTTAAAGTCATCTTAACCATATTTTATCAAGTTGGCCTTTTTATAAGAAAATGTCAAAATCTCCACCTCATGCCCGACTTGATAGTTCTACTATGATCAAATTTTTACCTCTTAACATTTTAGGCTTTTTGTGAAGTTTTTAAAGTATCTTTTGAATTCCTGATGCAAATTAGGAAACTGATGACAAGTTAAGTTCATTAAGGTATCTCAGTCATTTTTTTATTTTGCAGTGGCCAATGAAAGTTGGCAAACCTATAGTAATACATAACTATTTAAAAAATGTTACCATGGCAACCCACTCTTTTCCAGTCCCTAGCAATTTGTTTCTATCTTGTTAAAAATTTTCAGCTAGGAAAAATGTAAGCAGGCTAAGACATCTGCCAAATTCATTCACATACTTGCCATATCACAAATGTAAAGTTTTATTAACAAATTTGAAGAAAAATTCCAGAATTGGCCAGAAAGGCCTTTAGTGTTTGGCATATCTTCAACCTAGTATGTGACCATGGTAACCAATTTGGGAATTTCATATTGCTACTGCAAAGAGTCATGTACTTTTGATATAAATTGGCTGAGATATAACTTTCTTTACATTTGATAAAAATGTGGTTGAGTTTATGATGTCATAATTTTACTAATTTGCATATTCTAAAAACTTAGCATTCTTGTGAGTACTTCAAAGTTTGTGGAACGTCTAAAAGATCAACTGTTGAAGGTTAGTTCAGTTAATTTTCTTTAATTATTTCTTGTGTTGGTATTATTTTACATGTAGTACAAAATGACAGTGCGATAACCAAAAAACACTACTGCTGTTACTGAAATATTCTTGTGTAAAAAAAATAACTTTATAAGTTTTCGTGAGCCATTAAAACGTTATTCGTGGCATTCAGGTTAGATGTTTCTTTAAACTGATATATAATTGTAGTTAAATTCCTCCAAACATCAACTTCATGGAAATTTCATGGCCATGAAATCGTGTGATCAAAATCCTTGCAATTTCATGACTCATGAAAATGTATTCATGACTCATGAAAGCGTATTCATGACTCATGAAATCAAAGCGTTTTAAAGGATATGTTTTTTCATGAGTCATTAAATTTTTTTCCAGGGCTTTTTCATGGTGTGTGCACACTGAATTTCGTTTTCATGGAAAATTCATGACCCATGAAAGTCTTGTTTAACGACATTCATGGGTCATTAAATATATCCTAGCATTTTTTCATGGATATTTCATGGCATGAAATAAAGTCATGAAAATCCATTATGCAAGATTCGAGAGAGAGACTGCTCATAGTCTAATGTTGATTTACTGAGTGCATTAGAACAACACACTTGTCGGCAAGCGTCGCCCGGTAATCAAAAGATTGAATTATTTCGCAACTTTTTCCGGTTTCAGTGATTTTTATGTTCTGCTAACTCGTCGGAATAACAATAAACCTGGAATTCGTAGCGCATAATCTCACAGACAAAATTGCAAACATATCGCAACACGATTTTGTTTTTCATGCGTTAAGCAAACAATAAAAAGGCTAACAGAGTCCATTACAAATTTTTTTACATCCGACAAGACAAAAAGATACCAACATTGAAAGCACTGAAGAAGTGTCAGAATGCAGAAGGAAACTATAAAATTTCTGAAACAGCAAAATTTACAACGGATTTGTCAATCGGAAAGCAAATAAAAGACAATCAAATACAACTGAACAAAATTAAAAAAATGTGACAAAGTCACTGCTCAGGAACTGGGGGAAGTGGTCCGAGACATTGTCTTAGTGGTATGGTTTCTGGCTCCCTCCTCAAATTCCTGTTTCCTTGCTTCCCTCTGATCCTGAGCCAACAGTAAAATATAAACACTATAAGGGCAACAAAACCAAATAACTAACCAAGGCGGGAAAAACAAAATGCAAAGAAAAACAAATTTAGGCACAATTTTCCCGAGGAATAAAAGAAATTGTGGACTTTGATGGTCGGCATCCCTGACTATGGTCCGAGGTGAAAATGTGGTGGAATACGGTGAAGGTGACATCTGAATGGAGGTTGTTCTGGCTGTTGAGATGTGGCTGATGTTGGAAAGACTGATGTTGATGAAGATGCTGGTGTTGAGGACAGTACTGCGGCTGATGTTGGCGAGGGAGGCTTGATGCAGAGTGATGGATGCTGTGGAAATTGGCTGCAATTGAGATGTTTTTACCAGGGCAGTTTGATCATGATGAAGTACTTAAAACAGCGTGAAAAGACATCCTGGCAAACAGAGAGTCTTTGAGCGATTTGTCACTCTCAAGGCACTTATTCTGAAAGTTCACACATAATTGCATAATGAACGGCTTATCGCAGTGTACTAAGGGTTGAGCTGAGATGCAGGTAGTCCGATGGTCCTGGTTCGAGTCGCGCTTTCGTATTTCATCATTCTTCTTTTTCCTTTTCTTCTACTTTTTTTATTTATTTATTTTTTGTACTGCCTTTGTTTTGCTTTCGTTCTTTACAGTTTCGCTTTATTTGAAGAATTAAACAGTGGCAAAATAGCGATGTCATTCGTGATTTAGCGCCGATCAACGATTACGTGGAATATTGGCTGCAACATTCCGAGTACGTTCCAGCAAGCGTGGTTTTTTAAACTCTAAAATGTCATTGTGCCATAAGTTAACTCTTCTCTTGTGTTTGGTTACCTTTTTTGCCTTGGTATTAAACATTAGAATTTGCGTGACTTTATTTACATTAAAAATCCCGGTTTCAGAAGGTCCGACAGGTACCTATTTCGGCTTATTACTTTTGAATGAAGTTGTGTTTTCTCGGGCTGTCTAATCAAGTGTTTGGCAATCGAACACAGTCGAACACTAATCGTTCCATTGTGTTCGGTAATCGACCATAATCGAACTCACAAAACACAAACGAACACAATCGAACATTCGATTATCAAACGGTCAGCAATGGAAGAGATGGCATGGAGTCCGAACAAAATCGAACCGGATTCGGTCCGATTGTGAACATCATCACCATCATTATCATCCGTAAAGAGGGGACATCTTATATCCAGCGTTATCATCTATGATGCTGTGAGGCTAAACTAGCGTGTGTGTTTTAGCGATCGAGCTACATATTTGAATGGTCTTAACAGTCCATACAACCGCTTTCCATGGAACAGAAAACTAAACACTAAAATCTTATGGTAAGACGTTTTTTACTCTTAAGACCGTTTCTGAGGTAAGGCGGCACTTTGAATCTTAATTTAAGATGTTTTATCTCATGTTAGGATGCAAAATTGTCTTAAAATAAAGACGAAAATGTATCTCAGCTCAGAACTCTGATTTTAAGATGCCACCATCTTAATTTAAGAATGAAGGCATCTTCATAAGAAGAGACCGTTATTTATTTCAAATACGTTATTGCTACACAACACATTTCAACCAAAAACACTTTATTACACCATTACATTATTATTATATTAACCAAAATACACGGAAATATTAAGATAACAAAGAAAGTTTATTGCTTTATCTTTGTCCACTGCCGGTAGACCTGCTGTAACAGATCAATGCAATGTTCTTGAATGTTTTAGTCTCGCACAGCAAACCCTGAAAAAAATCTGCGTCATTTATGGTTGAATGTGTCTCAGTCGTCATGAACTTAACGTCCCTTCAACACTTATCTTCATGCTCTGCCCATGTCAGAGTTATCCATTGCTCGCCGGTTATGTTTGCCAACAGTCCAGTGCTACTAAGTCTTCTTCACTTTGATGCAATTATTCCCTTTGAATCCACAAGGTTTTTTTAACAGAACTCCACTCCACTTTTTGTCAACCCAGACCTTTTTAATGTTTCGAATAATAATAATCCAAGGACCAAAACCTGTATAGCTATAAACAGTGCTCAGAATGGATCACAGGTTCAAGTCATGTCTGGACTGTTATAGATAGTGAATCCGAAAACCGAGGTGTTTCCTCTGCGGCCATGCATTATGCAGTGGACTGAAATGAGCCAATCACGAGAGGGCTACAAAATTTGGATCCTTTTTAGTTGAAAGCTTTCATAAATCTGCTTAAGACGACCGATTTAACTTAAGATGCTGGTATCATAACAATTTCTGGATCATCTTAAAAATAACTTCAGAGGAATGACCCTCTTAAAATAAGTCCGTGAACGTCTTAAGACAACACAGTTAAGATCTTATCATCTTGAATTACGATTCAACAGTCTTAGGTAAGAAACAAAATCTCTCAACCAAGACCTACGCGTCTTCCATTAAGGTCAATTAACAACTTATTTTAAGACGAATTTGTATCTTACGAATAACTAAGATTTAGACGGACTTACATTAAGATGCCGCCATCTAACTCAAGGAACCGTTATCTAAAAATAAGAGGAATTTTCTCTTAATTTGAGATGGTATTTTTCTTATACAAGAGGATAAAATCTAACTGTAAGATTTTAGTTTTACGGAGTAGGTACCACGGTAACTAAATTACTGCTAAATTATTTACTGTGGCAATTTAATTTTGCGATCTGATGAACATTCACAAAAATCGCAAATTAAGTTGCCGCAAATAAAAGTAGCGGGTATACTGATACCTCTCGTGCAAAAAATTTCCTTTACAGGAACAATAGCAGTGTAATCAGAGTGTATCAAGTTTAGAGTACTTTCGGGTTGCTGCACTGTTATTTAAGCGAAGGTTAGATGTGGTTGTTAACTGTAAATTATAGTGTCAAGAATACACAAATCACAAACAACGCCTTCCAAAACATTTTGTGTTTTTCCAAAATGCACATTTCAGCAAACTTTGGTTCTTTTATAGGTATTTTTTAGTGGTAGTCGGCAAAATATTACCATTTTCTCTAAAGATGTATTACTGTGCAGAGCTAATTACATGATAGGTCACTGAAAAGTGTATTTCTGTGAGTTTTAAGAACACATCTTTATTTCAGACTTACCAAGGAACATAATACGACCTTGTCTTTATGAAAGGGTAAAATACTGCAATTTTGTTGATGTTCTTAGTCATATGACATTCTTAATCTAAAATTATGCTACTTAATGCCATTCCCATCACAACTGTACAATTGGCATCTTAAAATGAGATAGTCATACAGAATTGATTTAAAAAGTAGTTCATGCAGTATTAACTTCATTGAAACATCTTGCTTTCATGGTCTGTCCAGAGAATTCTATTGGGAAACTCGCACAAGTGTTGTAACAAGGACATCCCAAACACCCTATATTTACATCATATATTCTATGCATTGAAATTTTAACATTTCATGGAACTATATTCCCACTTTCGATGGTATTTCTGTCCCCAGCCTCAATTCCGGGGCCACATAATTTCTAAGGCCCCTGCTCAGAACTTAAACCACAGAATTTCTGTGCCCCCTGCTCAGAATACTTAAACCGCAGAATCTCTGCAGCCCCTCCTCAGAACTTAAGCCGCAGAATTTCTGCGGCCCCTGCCCAGGATACTTAAGCCGCAGAATTTCTGCGGCCCCTGCTCAGAACATAAGCCGCAGAATTTTTGCGGCCCCTGCTGAGAACACAAGCTGCAGAAGTTCTTCAGCCTTAACTCAGAGCTTAAGGTGCAGAATTTCTGCAGCACATGCTTATGTCACAGGCCAGTTAATAATAATAATAACAGTAGTAATAAATTATCAACACGTTTAGCTCTTGAAACAATCAAATTATGAAACCTTTTTATCCAATTGAAATAATAATAATAATAATAATAATAATAATAATAATAAACAATCAAAACATAAGGTGCTTAATTTTTTTCTTTTAAATTATCATAAATATTGACTATTTGGCAATCAATACATCTGATGCCTACATTGTGGACACATTCATAAAAATATAATAATTATTACTTTAGACTCCACAGTCATCAATTCCTGAATTTTCAGAACTTTCCTCAATTTCACTACTTTCATGATTGCTTAGTGCAGCAAAGTTTTTCTTTATGTTGCACTGAAGTGTGTGCTGCAGTTCAGGTGATGCAGTGCTTATCCACACACCATTTCTGCCTCCCTTAAGGGCTGCCACACAGGCACTACCACTGCTGCTGTCAACATCAATTACGGTGTCACCTTCTCTTGAAAGGTGCTTGACCAGCCAGGTGTAAGCTTCCAAAGGTAACGGCTGGTCTGTGGCATGGTCTACTATGACAAGATTGTCCCGGTTGGATCTTGTAATACACAGATGTCTGCATGACTGTGACCTGCCTTGACACAGACCAGTGTCCAATAACAAATGTCTTCAAGGAGTCTCTCAAGTAAGGGCCTGAAAAAAAAAACATAAAGAGCAATCAAACAAGTTTAATAATATCAAGACTAAAAAAAATGTCACAATTTGTAAACAGGGTAATCACAATAACAATCGTATGAGTCAGCTTTGTTTCCAAAAAGGCTCTTAACAAAATTAGTGGTAAATAATGCACAACAAAGTATTATTTAAGGTACGAAGACAAAAACCCTAGAAAACTTCTCGATTAAATGGCAATGGTAATTTGGTTTATGAATGCACTTTCCATTTGTATTAAATACTTCTTTTGCTCTACGGCGTTTAAATTAAGATTAAAGTGATCTCAATCTAGGTCACCCCCTAATAATTAGATCTAGCCAGATGTAGGAAAGAAGGCCAATAGCTGAATGTGACAACCTGGTAAAACAGAGAAGAAGCCAACTGTGGTTGGATGTGATTTAACTAACAGTTACGTTCATGCAAAACAAGAATGAATACTACAGTGTATGTACCTAATGGCTTTCACTTCTGCAGGGTGAATTCTGGACATAAAAATGTCCTATCTGGGTATCAGTGGCACCCTCCTCCTTCACGTTGTCTTTCACTGCCTTGACATCATCCACATTGCAAAACAGTACAACATTAAACGAGGTTAACTTTGTGTAGTTCAATCTTGAAACTAGACTAATAACATTTGGGACATTCTGTGTAAGAAAAACAATGCAAACACTGGGTCAAGATCCAGCCAAATAATACACCATCTGTACGCCAAAAATGACACTTTTGTACGTTCATGTAAAAAAGATAACAGATTAAAAGACTCTACTCAGAGCTGAATATTACTAAGGCTTCTTCTTATTCAAGCTGATTCAGTCATAATATAATACAAGCAAATCTCTAGAGAACTCTTTGTAATACATGCATTGTCGCTGAACTCTATAAGGGACAGTTCTCAGTTCCAAAGGGACCAATGTGTATATAACTGTTAACCTTTATATTATTTAAATTGATACCACTGTGATACAGACACTCGTCCCTGTCCCTTTGATTTATATTTCGAAGAGGTTTGTTATTGTATATTTTATCCTGAACTGAATTGCTTTTAAAAATATTTACACATGTACATGTATTGTCACCTTGTCTTTTCTGAAAAAATCAAAATAACAGAAGAGGGCAGACTTGAGAACATAATAATATCATGGTCAAAAATCCATAACAGTGAAGTTCATTGAAGGAGAGCTGATGTAGTGCACTATTTTTGGAATGCACGTGTAAAAAGAGCAAGACAAGAGAGAGACTTGGGTGGGGGAGATAACTATCTTCTTGAAATGTGTCCCAAAAATCACATGCTTCAGCATTAACTCTTGAGCCTGTGCACTACACTAATTTCAGTTAAGAAAAACAATTAGCGCATTTTGATGCAAATTTAGAAAAAAAAGACTGATTCAACCCTTTATGCTCTTTCATTGACTACACTGAATAACTTAGGTGCCGTTTACACGAGTTACTTCATCCCGGGATGAGTTTTACCCCGGGATGACCTTCATCTCATCCCGGGATGACTCTCATCTCGGTGTCTGGTCATTTACCTTTGACTGTTTACATGATTTGGAGCAAAAATGTGTTCGCCCCGGGATGATTTCATCCCGGGGCGAACCCATTTTTAATTAGGATTTCTTAATTAATTTTTACACAATAATATTAATGTAATGCCTGGATGAGACCTTCCTAGAATATCATCCTTAACATCTCAATTCAGGCCTATTTCACCATGTATTAAATTTCTACCAACTGATGCACCATCAATTTCTAACCTTTAAAAGAAATGGCATATCAGATCGATTTTAATCAGTTCTTAATCTTATAGGACTCTTATTGATTTTTCTTTTAGATGTGTGCCAAATCTTTGGAAGGTGCCAGACATATTGAGAAACTGGTCACAAGCATGCCTTTGTTGGAAAACAGCTTCAAGGAGGGGGTTTTTGTTGGTGGGATGATCTTCAATGAAGTACAATTTTCACAAAGAGACATGAACTTGATTAATTTATCAGACTCATCCTTGTCTTTTGCTGTACCTGAGATTGCCTTCTCATTCCGAAGTTTTTGGAGGCCTGTTCAAACTCCGACAGGAATGCTGTACCGAAAAGGAGAACATGTTGTCTGTCGAGTTGGTGCTCATGAGTACATTTGCCAAATTACAAATTTCTTGTGTCTTTGTTCTGAGGGAGAGTTCTTTAAATTTGTAAAAGTACTTAAGTATTCTCAGGCAGTGGATGAGGAGGGTACCCCTCTTTCTGATCCGTACAGTGGAGGCTTAGTGATAAACACTGCAACTGCACAAGACCTTATTGTCCCTGACGATGCCATGTCAAGGAAAATAATTCTGTGCAGTATTTTTGCTGATGGTGTAAACGCTGATCGAAAGATAGCAGTAGACTTTCAAAGAGAAACCCCACCAATCTCAGCACAAGATATTCTTGTTCCATTCTACCCACAAGTTAATGACATGAGTAGTTAT